>MU736286.1:102364-112592 GCA_026770625.1 Nicotiana glauca
CAACCCTTTTTCATTGATTTTAAACTTTTAAATAAAAGGGGGGGGGGGAATTCTCATGAACTTATCCTTGAAAATGGAAGTTTAAATACACATGCATGTTCTTTAAAACCTAAAATCTAGTAGGAGGGATTGGGTAGGAGTAAAGAAGTATGCATAGAGGGGTTGATAACCTAAATGAGTTTGACTAACAATTATGAACTTCAATTCTAAGTTATGTGTATTGATTCGTGTACTATCTTGACGTTGCTAGATTATTTTGGTGAATTGGAAGTAGGAATTAGAAAGGAATCCAGCTTCAGGTATGTATGTCTAACCTTAACCTTTGTAAAATCGCTTTGTTTGGTGTTCAAATACTTGGTATGTGATGTCTCCATGAATTAGTTGTGAAGTTAAACTCTTGTGCACATGATGTGTTTACTTGTGTGAACTATTTGTTAATTCATGTACATATTGTGCCTTATGCATTGTTGGTTAAGACATCCGATATGATTGTGCAAGTAAATGGCAATAAACTAAGTTGTGATTGTTAATGTGTTATACAGCAAGGACTGTGGAACATATGATAGAGAGGAATCGTAATTGGTGAAATTGAAATAACTGTGATAACATCCCATATGGATAGTCGTGGAAAACTATTGTTGTGATTTAAATGGTATAACAGGCTGTTGAAAAAGATGGAAATGATGTGGATAGTCACATAAACCTTATGTGAATTGTTGTTATGGTTATCCTTGTGAATTATTATTGTTGTTGTTCTATGTGAATTGTTGTTGTGGTTGTGTTGTTTGTGAATTGTGAAATGTACGGTGCGATCGGGTTGCGCGGTGCAACACGAAGTAATAAGGTGAGGGTTGTGGTGATAAGGGTGGCCGAGGTAATAAGGGTGGCCGAGGTAATAATGGTGGAAAAATGATCGATATCACTATTGAAATGAAATATGAGAATATTGTGAAAATGAAAATGTGCAAATGATGATGGGGAAAGGAGAGTTTGTTAACTTGTTTGCCATGATTGTCTTCCTTGTGTGTACTCAATTGTTGCTTCCTTCTATTGTTTAATACTTGTGTATGGATTGAGGTTACTCAGGGTAAGGTTTGTTATACATACTAGTACAATTCAAATGTACTGACGTCCCTTTTGCCGGGGGCGCTACATTCATGTTATGATTGTAGGTAGAGCTATAGCAGGCACTTCAGTCCACCGGCAGTAGCACCTCCTCTACTTTCCATCAGCTATATTGGTGAGCCCCTTTCCCCTCGGGGCCTTGCGTGGCTTATGCCGCTATTCTTCCCGGAGTCTTATTTATGTATTTGTATAAGGTATAGTCGGAGCCTTGTTGCCGACATTTCTGTATTATTCTTCAGTTATACTTAGAGGCTCCGTAGACAGGTTGTGGGTTGTGTTGGGTATTGGAAATTAAGGTCGAAATATTGATATTTGGCAATGATTTACAAAACTTGTAATATTTGATAATTATGATTTAAGCGTCTAATGGAAAATAAAAATGGAAACCGTTATTGATATGTTTATAGAACTTGGTTAATGGAGTCCATCTCCTATTTATTCATGAGTTAGTTTGGGTAGGATGAGACTTAACAGGCTTGCTCAAACGGGTTTACTTGGTTGAGTGTCGGTCACTCTCCTCGGATTTTGGGGCGTGACAAATTTGGTATCAGAGCCTAAGGTTTTAAAAGTGTCCTAGGATGTCTCGGAGCCGTGTCTAGTAGAGTCCTTCTTATCGGTGTGTTGTCAACCACATCTATAAGTTGGAGGCTATTCGGACATTTAGGAATTTCACCCTTCTTTGATACTCCAATCGTGCATTAGAGCTCAAGTTAGGAAGATAATTTTCTCTCTAAGTCTTATTCTCAAGATTGGTAATCTTGATGCCATAATCCGCGAATTTGAGGTATGTAAGGAGGGATTGATCCCACCACTGAGTCCGAGTGGATTTCCCAAGCACTTGTTAGGAGAATGTATTAATATATGGATGGATTGGTAAAACATATTGCTAAGAGGGGAGTGTCCTTGTCCCTATTGATGTCTCTGCACTGTCAGATCATATGTGATATCGGTATGTTACCTATGTACGTTAGAGATGTGGAGTCGAGGGGTATCGATTAAGCTATTTCCCTACCAACCTAATGTCGTTAAGTGAGTCAAATTGGAATTTCTACTCATTGTATATGTACATCCATATTGAGGAGTTCTCATAAACATGGTCTTACCAAGATATTGAATAACAAAACATTTCGTGTATCGACTCTTTGAACAAGATGCAACATTCATGAATCTACTCCTTTATGAATTTACTTATTTACCTTCTTGTGGAATTAAGTTTTATAATTATGGATTTGAATTGAGTTATAATGCTACGATTGATATTTCCCACTTGCTTTTCCTAAAATTCTCACCAAGGGATTATATCTGATGGATTTTTTATAGAATCTTTTTATTAAACGGACAAAATCTACTCGTTGGTGCCTATACATGCACCGTCGTAAAGTTTACCTAAGTGGTGTCAAGTTCCCTGCAAGGCACCCCAGCGTTGCGTTCCTTCTTGAGTCACTCTTTTACTCAGTTATGTATATGGCTTACATGGTTTGAACAGTCAATCTACTCTCTTGCGAACATCGTCATTAAATCTTCTCACTGCCTAGTAACATAAGAGCATACCTTAACACCTCACGTGAGTCATGTCAATAAAAATGGTCACTGTGTGCATGAATATAAAGTCTCTCTGAAAAATTTAGATCCTCATGCCCACGTCATAGGAATATCATGTGTCGCTATAACTTTTGTGTCCACTTGGAACATCCCGCAATAAGTAGCTCACCTTGTCTTGGTATTGCGGTTGCTCGTGGCATGGTCGTATATTGTAATTGGGAGCTAATATAGCAAAAGCGTGTCCAACTTATAACAAATGTTTATCTCCTCCTTACACCTCCATGATTATTCTATACTATCTCATCGGGTTCTCGTGTCACTTCAAGTTCATCAAAGGTTGATAGCATGTCGCAATTGCTGAGATCCAATGATCTCCTTTCGATAATGGATTATCTACACATGTGCTAGTCCAACGATCTACTCATTAGATATAGGTTTAGGGATGATCCAAGGAGAAATACACCTAGTAACACATTCATATGTAAAAGCCCTTCTCTCGATCATGTCTTATAACGTCATCCAATATAGCTCGTAACAACTGGTTGCATAGAATGAAGTAGAGTTGCTAAATATAATTGGATTGTAGCTTCCTATAATCGCTTTATATTACCACCATTCCTAGTGGTTACGATCTAAAGGTTACTTCCATAAGGCTCTTTTCCTTCTTTTCAGTTGTCTTGCATCGTGTGTTGTATACCCGTAATCTTCGATGCGATATTACCTCGATGTATCGACTAGCTATCCAACGATATAATCTGATTTGATTAACCTTACTTTTATGGACTCTATAAGTGCCCTGAGAGTGGGTAAATTTTCCCTTTTCTACAGACTTTTAATGTCTTCAACTCTGTTTAAGCTTGTCGATTCCAAGAGGTGCTCTTAGTTGTGCTGCCTTACCATCTATTTTCATCTGATAACTCTCATTGAAAACTCATTTTATGTTTCATGTCATCAAAAGTGAAAGTCTTATAACATCAAGGGTGGAGACATATTCCTTTTGTTAAGAATCAATAATCTATGCTGGTACTCCTTACAGATGCTCTTCTAACGATCATTTACCTGCTTTTCTTGTCCCTGTGACTAGATGACCAGGGTTGCTTATTCCTGATAAATGCATTACGATGGCTCATTTTTTTAAAAAAACTTATCCATGTGGACACTTCGAGGCTTTGTTCTATACCAACTCGTAATGGTTTTAAGTACCTTCTCGCCATTGTTATGGATTTTCTAGGACTACGAGGGCTTGTCTTATGGGTTTCAAAAGTAATGATTTTCCTTAAAGTTCATGATTCAATTGCCATGATTTCAAACCAAAGTGTATACCTTTTTCAAAAGTCTTAGATGGGTCGGATTGGTTGGGTTACATGGCTTTCTTCTCACTCGACTTTTAGAATAATTGACTATGTCAGTTTCATGTGGGGATAGGTTTGCTACCCTTGGTATTACACCTCCTTGAGAGGATAGGACTTTCATTTGTCTTTTTTCTTGGAGCATCATGTTAACCATTAGCCTGCCTCTAACCAGTGCATGATTTCATCCCAACATCTAGATGTCTGAGCTATGTGGTTCTACTTGAGAAAATGATGAGACTAGATGCCCTCAGATTTTTGCACATATAATGAGCATATAGATTTGAAAGACAAGTTTGGTCGTATCTTTAGTCCCCTCGTAGATCAATTCTCAGGAAGGGGTTAAGCTGAAATATGATAATCTCGTAAGCGTTCAACTTCCCTTCATCCTCACGGGCTTGTGGCATAGATTTCGTGTGTCAAGTAAAGTTAAGAGTGTAATTCAACAGCATGTATTTTGAAACCCGTATCACGTTCAAGGTGCCAGAGTATTCTTATTCTTGATAAACGAATTTTCCCTACACTCTAGAAAACAAGTGGTTCACGTGCTCGAGTATTCCTCCTTAGTGGTTCCTATTGCCAATGTACGAGTTACCCCTATGACTTATTTGTCTAATAATTGATGTCCTCGTAATAATTAACCACGTCAGTATTGTTAGAAGTAATCTTCTGTGTCTCTTGGCATATAACTTCATGAAAAGCTCCGCTCCGCACATTAATGGATTCCTGAATAACTCCAGTCCGATCTTGCACTCTGTTGTCCCTCATTGCATTAGATACATTGAGTGTTGTAAGTTCAGACGAGTCAAAGATGAAGCTTCATAGTGTGATCACATATATATTTGATAGGTAATTTCAAGGTTAGTTCATGATAGCACATCCTAGAGTAATTGTTGAAGGTCATCAAGGGTTTAGTGTGAGTGTTCGCCTAGAGATTTAGAGTTTGGAGGGTTAGCAGGCTATTCTCAATGTTTTCCCCTGTATGTATATGTATATGAGTTGATAATAAAGGTAGCATAAGTTTATCCCACAGTAGGCCGCACTAGGAGCATGAAGTGTCCCCATAGTTGTTCGCCATATATTCTGTGGATTCACATGTCTATGTCCAAGAAAGTAGGTGGAGGTCAATTTTGTATCATCCCGGTGGAAATTATTTAAGGTGAAGTTAGTGGATAGTTAGCTTATGTAAGATATCTCCCCATTACCCTCGCTAAGTAAGTTCAGGTGTTGAAATTGTTCATGTGAATGTATTCTGGCGAAGTCTGAAAATATATGAGGCCATTGGAGGTCTAGAGTGTTGTGGAAATAAAATATTGTACTTTCTAGATGATATGATTTAAAAATATGCAGTCAATGCCTAGGTATCATCCTGATAAAGTGGTGTTTATAATGCTAAGGTTCTTGTCATTGATATATAAATATTGTGGTGCTTTATCGAGTTGAGGAAGCCACATGAGAAGCGGAATATGAAATGAAAGAAAAATATCCCGACCTTTTTGAACAAGTCTAGTAGTGATCGTGCAAACTCTTATCTCTAAGAAAACTTATGTTGTGTTTCATTGGTGCATAGACACCCCATATTTCCCCTAAATGCTTTACTATTGGAATTCTTCAAGTTGTGCCGAAAACATTTTATGTGTTGTGATTATTTGAGTCATATGCAAACCCTTCTTGGTAAATGAAAAGTTTTGTAAGAACTCATGTGATGAGTAATTGGCTTATAATAGTATAGGTTGGTAATGATTAATTTACGTGAGTATGGTGAATCGAAGAGGTTAAAGTATATGGGATTCAATGTAGTAATCAAACTATGTGCAAGAATGTGTCAAGTGATTGGCAAGAATGTGTCAAGTGATTGAATATGTGCAAGTGTTGAGGAAATGAACTTTATACCAATTGTAGGGATGATAGGAGTTGTGTAATGGTTCTTGAAAATGTGTTTCGGGGGCTCTCTGACAGGTAGATATGTCCATAACACAAAGGAAACTCTGGCGGAATTTTACTAAAAATACGGGAGTTAGTGAAAATTTAGAGAGTCTGCATATCATGTTTTTTTTTCAAACCTCCCGATCTTCAAAAATCCTCATTCGAGGACGAATGATTTTAAGTGGGGGAGGATGTAAGGCCCCATAAAATTTTATGCTTAAAACCTAGTAGCTCATAGTGCGAAGGTCCGAATATATGCTAGGAATGTGTAGAATTCTTCGCGGCGAGCTTGCGAGCCGCAGTTCGAACCCTTAGTAGTGATCTAAGCTTTAAATATCAAAAGAATCAAGTTTCCAAAAAATTGTCATTTATGTGGTCCAGAATGCGGTCGCAGATCAGCTATGCGGACCACATTCCTGCCGCAGAGTGAAGCAGAAGAATTTTCAAAATTGAAGTTGAAAATGCGGTCCACTATGCGACCGCATAATCAATATGCGGACCACATAATCATCTCCTAAGTTCCTCATTGATTTGTGGAGGTCAATTATGCGGCGCATTATGCGACCGCAGAACTGAAATGCGGACCGCATTTCTGGCGCAAACCCAGGTAGAGAAGTCAGGCTTTTGGAGCACTTCTGTGGTCCATTATGCGGACCGCATTTCCACTCTGCGATCGCAGAGTGCGACCGCGGATCCGACTCGGCTCTAGATTTTTCTAATTTTTCAACCCGATCTCTTCTTCAATAAAACGACCCAACACTTCATTTTTACACATTTTCTGGGTAAAACTAAAGAGAAGGAAGAGAGAGTCTCATCCTCTTCAACTGATTTTCCAAAGTCATCCAAGCCCGAAAAATTCCAACTACTTGTCTTCATCGTCACTCTTACAGGTAGAATCCCCCAACCCTTTTTCATTGATTTTAAACTTTTAAATAAAAGGGGGAAATTCTCATGAACTTATCCTTAAAAATGGAAGTTTAAATACACATGCATGTTCTTTAAAACATAAAATCTAGTAGGAGGGATTGGGTAGGAGTAAAGAAGTATGCAAAGAGGGATTGATAACCTAAATGAGTTTGACTAACAATTGTGAACTTCAATTCTAAGTTATGTGTATTGATTCGTGTACTATATTGGCGTTGCTAGATTATTTTGGTGAATTGGAAGTGGGAATTAGAAAGGAATCCAGCTTCAGGTATGTATGGCTAACCTTAACCTTTGTAAAATCGCCTTGTTTGGTGTTCAAATACTTGGTATGTGATGTCTCCATGAATTAGTTGTGAAGTTAAACTCTTGTGAACATGATGTGTTTACTTGTGTGAACTATCTGTGAATTCATGTACATATTGTGCCTTATGCGTTGTTGGTTAAGACATCCGATATGATTGTGGAAGCAAATGGCAATAAACTAAGTTGTGATTGTGAATGTGTTATGCGGCAAGGACTGTGGAACATATGATAGAGAGGAATCCTAATTAGTGAAATTGAAATAACTGTGATAACATCCCTTGTGGATTGTCGTGGAAAACTATTATTGTGATCTAAATGGTATAACGGGCTGTTGAAAAAGATGGAAATGATGTGGATAGTCACATAAACCTTATGTGAATTGTTGTTATGGTTATCCTTGTGAATTATTATTGTTGTTGTTCTATCTGAATTATTGTTCTGGTTGTGTTGTTTGTGAATTGTGAAAAGTACGGTGCGATCGGGTTGCGCGCTGCAACACGAAGTAATAAGGTGAGGGTTGTGGTGATAAGGGTGGCCGAGGTAATAAGGGTGGCCGAGGTAATAATGGTGGAAAAATTTATCGATATCACTATTGAAATGAAATATGAGAATATTGTGAAAATCAAAATGTGGAAATGATGATGGGTAAAGGAGAGTTTGTTAACTTGTTTGCCGTAATTGTCTTCCTTGTGTGTACTCAATTGTTGCTTCCTTCTATTGTTTAATACTTGTGTATGGCTTGAGGTTACTCAGGGTAATGTTTGTTATACATACCAGTACCATTCAAATGTACTGATGTCCCTTTTGCTGTGGGCGCTACATTCGTGTTATGATTGTAGGTGGAGCTATAGCTGGCACTTCAGTCCACCGGCAGTAGCACCTCCTCTACTTTCCATCAGCTATATTGGTGAGCCCCTTTTCCCTCGGGGCCTTGCATGGCTTATGCCGCTTTTCTTCCCGGAGTCTTATTTCTGTATTTGTATAAGGTATAGCCGGAGCCTTGTTGCCGGCATTTCTGTATTATTCTTCAGTTATACTTAAAGGCTCCGTAGACAGGTTGTGGGTTGTGTTGGGTATTGGAAATTAAGGTCAAAATATTGATATTTGACAATGATTTACAAAACTTGTAATATTTGATAATTATGATTTAAGCGGATAATGGAAAATGAAAATGGAAACCATTATTGATATGTTTATAGAACTTGGTTAATGGAGTCCATCTCCTATTTATTCATGAGTTAGTTCGGGTAGGATCAGACTTAACAGGCTTGCTCAGTCGGGTTTACTCGGTTGAGCGCCGGTCGCGCTCCTCGAATTTTGGGGCATGTCAAATCTAAACATTCTCTGCCCGTGAATAAAATACCTAATCTCTTGATTATGCACTGAGTAAACCTCCCTTCAAGTCATTCACTGCCCCGACACGTGGGCAAAACATCCTACCATCATATCTCTATTGCGAAACAGTTATTCATAGGCATCATGGCAACTTGTGCCCAACCCCAAAGCCCTCAGAAGTATCGTTATTGTGCTGAAACATTAAAATATCCTTTCATAAGGCGGCGATAATAACCCAATCAACTACACTAAGAGAAACATCCCGCACCACATCCGTAGTACCATTATGATTCTTCAATTCTCGATTTATAACAAGTGCTTTGCATCGCGTAAGATTGGGTGGGAATGAATTAAAGGCATACGCCCCTGAGGATCAAATCGCACGATAATGAATCAAGAAGGTAAGTACTCCTAACAGTCCTGCAGCCTCCCGAGGATAAGTACAGATGTCTCCGTACCGATTCGCGAGACTCTACTAGACTTGCTCATGACTCGTGAGACCCTAGGAACCTAGTGCTATGATACCATGTTGTCACGACCCAAAATCCACTAAGAGTCATGATGGCGCCAGACACTGCTGTCAGGCAATCCGACCAAATTACTTAATCCAAATCTCATTTTAATACTTTTTTCTAAAATCCAGGAATTTCCTTCAAATTTAGCAATTTTAAAAGATAATAGTCTCAATCGAATTTAAATGATAAGCAGTTAATATAAAATACTTCAAACTATCCCAGAACCCGGTGTCACAAGTACATGAGCATCTACTCACGAGAAAATAAAATACAACATCCGTCTGAAATACAGTGGACAGGAAGTAAATACAGTATACTGGAAGGGACTGCTCTAGCTACGACCGTCTCGAATAATGCAGCTCACCTAGTCCCATAATCATCTGTGCTGCTACGCTCAGTAGACCGCTAGAGATACATATACCTGTGCAATAAAAATGCATAGAAGTGTAGTATAAGTACGTAAACAATGTGTACTCAATGAGTATCCCGCCTAATCTCGAAGAAGTAGAGACGAGAGGTCGACTTCAATACTTACTAGAGGTCCAATAATAATATACTAAAGGTGTGAGGAAATCAGGGATTTAATATAGTAGTTCTAACTCACAAAGCCGGAAAACAGGCAAAACACCTTCAACAAATAATAAAGTATTTTCAAGGTTTAATTTTCATTATCGTATCAATTTAAATCAAGCCACGAAAGGCAATTTAACATTTAAAAATTATCAAGAGACAATATATCATGAGCAAATCATGCCGACGTCGACGGCCCGCTCAAACAGAAATAAAATGTGCACTTGCCGAGGGTCGACGGCGCGCCTATAAATGCATCAATTATCCCGCTCGTGAACTAACCTGTGACACAGTCAACATAAGATGAACACACACCCTACTCGCACATCATGCATGCGATGCAGGTACACATAGAGATACATGCTCAAACAATCAATCAAGAATTATCGGGGGACATTATCCAAATTAAACAAGTTCTCTTTTAACAATTCGAGAAAAGTAATGTTTAATCCCTTTTTAAAATTCATTTACTAATTCAAGGTGATTTAAGCAATCCAAGCCGTCAATAAGTTCACAATTAATCCAAGTATAGCATGCTTTTGTGTCCTAACTACTTGAACTAGTGGCGGAGGCAGAATCTCCGGGAAGGGGGTTCAAAAATTTTTTTTGTAGCTAGTGGGAATTGAACCTATGACC
>MU736288.1:2993-51773 GCA_026770625.1 Nicotiana glauca
ATATATGTAAGTTCTACAATAAAAATAACTGTAGATAGTAATAATTAAAACTGGGAGGGGAACATGCTTCTGGGGATAACAGATAAAATATAATGGTATGAATAAACAAGGAAAAGTACAAATGATCTCTGCTAACACAGAATACGTTGTCGGAGTGCTACACGATCAAATTTCATAATATATAAGTGGTCGGCGTGCCACACAATCCCATTTCATAACATGTATAAAGGTTTCCCAGCAAAGGAACAAGTATCAATACCACTATCTTGGCAAGGGAGAACACAAATAAATAGTAAATTCCCGGCGAGGGAGCAACGACAATAATTTACACTTCTCGCAAAGGGAATAATTACATCTCTTTCTCTTTTGTACATTTCTTACTTCTTAACCATGTCATAATTCGAGCCAACACTCCAAGGAGTTTACAAATCATATTTTCTCTTCATACTATTCACATTGTATCGAAACCATCACTTAAACAAGGAAGAGTCACTACAGAATCCCAAATAAGCACAAATAGGGACTCGCGGTCATGCTAGACACTGGTGTATAGATACTCGTCACCATGCCTATACACCGTACTCAACATTTAACAATTAGAAAATAGTACTCTAATCCTATTCCCTCAAGCCAAAGTTAGATCAAACACTTACCTCGAATGCTCCAAACTCAACTCAAGCCTCTAGTATAACTTTACCCCTCGAATTCAACTCCAACTCAGTCAAATCTATGAAATAATGACTTTACAATGTTAATAATAGCTAAACAAACTAAACCCAACGCCTAAATATGAATTTATAAGCTTTCTTCCCAAAATTCCAAAATCGACCCTAGGCCTGCTTGGTCAAAACACGAGGTTCAAACCAATTCCATGTTACCTATTCCCCCACGAGCCCGGATATAAAATTTGTTTTCAAATTTTACACCAAAACAAGGTCTAAATCAAAGAAAAATGAAAAGCCCTAATTCTACTCATTTCTCCCAATTTACACCCTAAATTACATGATTTGAACCTAGGAATTGGATAAATGATGAAGGAAAATGAAGGAAACAAGTTAAATAATACTTACTCAAGAAGCTTTAGTGAAGAAGAGCTCTAAAAATCGCCTATGGGCTGTGGGGAAAATGAACTCGTGTGCATTATGTGAAATATTCTGTCACTGGTTTTGTTTTGAACTTTAAAAATCACTGGGCAAAAATGCTCTATTTGATCGTGGAGAAGTCATTGCGATCGCATAGGGTAAAGGGGAGTAAAACTTTGCGATCACGTAAGGTACCTTGCGAACGCATAGAGGAAAAACATGTGCAGTCTAGGTTTGGACTTTAATGTAGTGCGAATGCAGAGTAGGAGTTGTGTTCGCATTGAAGGAGATGGAAAACCTATGCGATCGCGAAAGAGTTTATGCGATCTCATAGAAAAATGTGGGCACCTGGAAGACTACACTATGCGAACGCAAAGTAACCTATGCGATCGCATAGAACTAAATACAAGAACACCAGAGCTGAGATTTCTGCAATTTTTTTCCAAGTCTAAAACCATCCCGAAACACATCCGAATCACTCCCAAGCCCTCGGGGCTCCTAAAAAAAATACACACACTAACTCAACCACATCTTACGAACTTAACCGTGCGACAGAATCGCCAAAATAATATCACAAACGAAGAATCAAACCTCAAAATCATCACTTTTCATAAAACTTCATAAACATTCAAACTTAGAGTTTTAGGTCCAAAACACATCAAATGACATCCGATTTAATCCAAATTTCTCCAAAAGTGCTTAGACTATATATAAGACTTGTACCAGGCGTTGGAGCAAAAATACAAGCCCGATACCATAGTCTTTTAATCAATTTTCATTTCCAATTTCCTTAATAATTTCACAGAAAATTTCATTTCTTGGGCTCGGGACCTAAAATTTCGATTTCGGTCATACGCCCAAGTCCCATAATTTTCTACGAACACTCTGAACTATCCAATCATGTCATTACCCAAATCGAGGGACATGTACGGCGCCCGATCGGGTAGCCCCAGTCAAGCGGGCCTGGGTGCCTTTCCTATCCCACTTGTTACCCCTGTATTTTTCATCACTTAATAACCAAAGGATTAAACAGTTTATAATTGAAATCTCGCCTTTTCAAGAATTCCCAACATGCTTAATTACTTAACAAATTTACAACTTACAAGGCCCGACATATATCTACATAAGTCCATAATCCCACGTTTTCTGTCTACGGAGCCTCTAAGATATGACAGGGATAATACAATACTTGCCGGTAACAAGGCTCCAGATATACCTTACACAAAATCAAAATAAGACTCCAAAAATAGATGTGGCATGAGCCACGCAGGGCCCCGAGAGGAAAGGGGCTCACCAAACGGCCAGTGGAAGATGAAGGAGTGCTACTGCCGATGAACTGAAGTACCTGCTAAGAATCTACCTACAATCATAACACGAATGTAGGCCCCCGGCAAAAAAGGATGTCAGTACACTAGAATTGTACTGGTATGTATAAACAAGCTTTGTCCCAAGTAAACTCAAGCCATAGACAAGTAAGTCACGGTAATTGAAACAACAAACTAATACATAAAGAAATAATAAGTCAAGCCAAACAAGTTTTGAACACTTAACTTTGTTTCAAGTAGTCCTCAAACCATATACACATGGAGGGCACAATCAAACCAAACAAAGGGACAATCAGTTCCCCACAAGTTAAAAACTCTCCAGCTATCTCTTTTCACAATGCCTCATCAATGATTTCACAATTGGTACACATATCGATTTCAATGGCGATTACGATCGCTTTCTACCCTTATTACCTCGGCCACCCTTATCACCACAACCCGCACCTTATTACTTCGTGTTGCGGCGCACAACCCTATCCCACCGTACATTTTCAATTCACAAACAATCACAACAACAATAATGAACAATTCACAAAGATCACAATAACGACAATAGGCAATTTACAAAGATCACAACAATATTTCCTTAAGGAGTAACAACAAGGATCTAGAGTGTTCTCATAACCATAAATACTATTTTCCATCTAATTCCACAATTCACAAGTGTTTTCCATAGCCAATAGCACCAATTCCACTATATTCCACAATTCTTAAGCAATTCAAGTTGTTACATTAATTACACACCAGGAGCCAATGTGTTATTACCACCGTTGTTCCAATTTCATTATTCCCGATTTCCCTTTTTATCAATCGTTTCCCAACTCTTACCACATAGAATTTAACCAAACCAATCAACACCCAACAATCAATCACAAGAGTTTTACAAGCAATTCACTTAGCCATCACATACCATTTATTCGTAGACAGGGCAATTTCACAAAGATCAAAGTTAACCATACATACCTGGAGTCGAATTCCCCTTTTTTATTTTATCCTCTACTTCCAATTTACCCAACAATCTAGCAGTGTCAATCTAGGTCACAAGTTACACATATATCTTAGAATTGGAATTCACAATTTCTATCCGAGCTTATTTGGGTTATCGAGCACCGCCCCTTACTTCTACCCATTTCCATTTTACTAAACTTTAGGTATAAAGAACATGCATGAGTGTTTTGACTTTCATTTTCAAGAATTAATGCATAAAAATCCCTCTTTATATTAGAATCAGAAAATCAAGGGAAAAAGGGTTAGGGGTTTTTACCCGTAGAAATGGAGATGAAGACACTAGCTTTAGAATTTTTCCGACGAAGCAATTCGAGAAACGATTTTTGAAGAAGATGAATTTTTCCCTCAAGAATCTCTCCTCCCTCTCTCTTATTTTGCTCAGAAAATATGTAAAAATAAAGTTTTGGGGTGTTTTATTGAAGAAGAGATCAAGTTAAAAAAAATTAGAAAATCTGGGCCTAGTCGGTTCTGCGGTCGCATCTGCGATCGCAAAGTTAACATGCGGTCCGCATAATGGACCGCATAATTGCTCCCAAAAACTAAATGCTCTGACACGATCTGCGACAAGAATGCGGTCCGCATTCATGTTCTGCGGTCGCATAATGCACCACAGAATTGACCGCATTTTAACTTCAATTTTTGACAAATCTATTGTTACACTCTGCGGTAGTAATGAGGTCCGCATTTCGATTCTGCGATCGCAGAATGGACCGCATTTTTGACATTAACTTAGACCAATTCTCTGCTTCACTCTGCGATAGGAATGCTGTCCGCATAGCTGATCTGCGACCGCATTCTTGACCGCAAAAATGACAATTTTCTGGAAAAATTTATTCTTTTGATTTTTAAAGCTTAGATCACCACCAAGGGTTCGAACCGTGGCGAGCAAGCTCGCAGCGAAGAATTATTCACATTCCTAACACAATATTCAGACCTTGACACTATGAGCTACTAAGTTTTAAGCACAAAATTTTACGGGGCCTTACATCCCCCCCCCCCCATAAAATCATTCGTCCTCGAATGAGGATTTTGAAAAATTAGTTGGTTTTTGAAAGACATGATATGCAACTCTCAAAATTTTCACTAACTCCCATATTTTGAAAAATTTCGCCAGAGTTTCCTCTGTATTATGGACATATCCACCTGTCAGAGAGCCTCCAAAACATATTCCCAAGCACCAATACACATTTACAACATTTTCTACAGCTTGTACACAATTCATTACCTCAACAATTGCACATATTCTATTACTTTCTCACATTTTGCACATAAACTAGGCACTTCAATGAGTCCCAACCTTATTTAACCATTCCAACATGCCACATACATATAAACAAACAATTATCAATCTACACTTACCATTAGTTGTTTATTTAACACATGGGTCTTTATAAATCTTTCATTTATCAAGGAAAGTTCAAGTGACCTAAAGTAATCACAACACATATGACTCTTGCGCCATTTAGAGAAACTTCTCTAGCATTAGGAAGAAAACAATTCAGACACAATGATAGTCGTTTCAGAGATAGAACGGTCACCTAATTTATTCTAAGCTTGATAAAAAAAATAGGGATATTTCTCTTTCATTTCATTTTCTGCTTCCCACGCGGCTTCCTCAACTTGCTGACTTCGCCATAACACTTTAACAGAGGCAACTTCCTTATTTCCCAGCTTACAGACTTGCCTATCAAGGATGGCAACTGGAACTTCTTCATACGACAAGTATTCATTAACCTCGATAGTCTCGACTGGCAGGATGGTGGATAGATCTCCAATCTCTTTCTTCAACATGGACACATGGAACACCGGGTGCACTAATGACATTTTAGGAGGCAACTCCAGCCTATAAGAAACTTGCCCAATCCTTTGAACGATCCGATACGACACGACATACCTAGGACTCAACTTCCCTTTCTTCCAGAATCGCATGACTCTTTTCATAGGAGATACCCCCAAGAAAACCCAATCATCCACTTGAAATTCCAAATCTCTTCGGTGAACGTCTGCATAAGATTTCTGGCAACTCTGAGCCGTTTTGATCCTTTCCTGAATGACCTTAACTTTCTACATAGCCTGGTACACAAGATATGGCCCTAGCAATTCTGCTTCACCCATTTCAAACCACCCAATTGGAGACCTACACCTTCTTCCGTACAATGCCTCAAATGGGGCCATCTGAATGCTAGCATGAAAGCTGTTATTGTAAGAAAATTATATAAGTGGTAAGTTGTCATCCCAACTACCCTTGAAATCCAACACACAAGCCCGCAACATATCCTCAAGCATCTAAATAGTCCGCTCGGCTTGACCGTCGGTCTGCAGATGGAAAGCTGTTCTGAGATTCACCTGAGTACCCAAACCTTGCTGAAATTTCTTCCAAAAGTTAGCTATGAACTAGGCCCCTCGATCCGAGATAATAGAAAGTGGAGTTCCATGAAGCCACACTATCTCCTTGATATACAACCTAGCATATTGTTCTGTAGTATCAGTGGACTTGGCTGGCAAGAAGTGAGCTGATTTGGTGAGTCTATCCACTATTACCCAAATTGAGTCGAACTTGCGCTGAGTGCGAGGTAACCCTACCACAAAATCCATATTGATCATCTCCCATTTCCACATTGGTATTTCTATGAGCTGAGTTAATCCACCTGTCCGCTGATGCTCAGCCTTCACTTGCTGACAATTCGAACATTTAGATACAAAGTTCGCCACAACCCTTTTCATACCGTTCCACCAATAAATCTCCTTGAGGTCATGATACATTTTCGTAGAACCTGGGTGTACCGAATACCTGGAAATATGAGCCTCCGTCATCACCCTCTCCCGAAGCTCATCTACGTCCAGGACATATGGCTTACCTTTGTCATGACCCAAACTAGAGGGACATGACTAGCACCCGACCATACTTGCCGAGCACCACGTATATTTTATCTAAAATTCTTTATTATCTTTTAGGGCTGAGGAGGTCAATATAAATAGTAGACATGGATCCTGGACAACCAACAATAAAATATGATTGCATGAACCTACATAACATGGGATGACCAGACAATCAAGAAACTATATATATATGGTATGAGCTACCACGCTATCATGAAAGTCTATACAACAAAAACCAGCCGACAAGGCATACCAAACTATACATGAGTCGACACATGTCTATGAGCCTCTACAGGAACATAAGTGTTACAACATAGCCAGAACATGGCCTTTATACCCTTTTTTCTAAAACCCATCCAAAAGCCACATTACGGTACAAAGAAAGACCTCCCGATCAATATTCAAGAAATACCGAGTCAAGAAAGCAAAGGTGAATCACATCAGGGGAAACACTCCAGTCCGAACAAAGGAAAATGAAGAATTAGAGAGATGATGAGAACCACCACGGGACCCCAAGATGAGAGAAATCAAAATAAGAGAGTCTTATCGGTGAAAACCCTCACGGGCACCGTAAGGCGATAGTGAGTTGAGAGAAAAATCAAAATGAGAGAAGCTTGATGGTGAAAACCCTATGGGAACTACAAGTCAACTAAGGATTATTAATCAGATTGGGCAAATGAAGTATTGAAGACCAGTTTCACGAAAAAATTACAACCAGAAATGAACATCAGATTTGCTATACAGAAAGGGCTGAAAGTGCATGTCAAGGTAGCTAGAGTTAGTATTCATATTCGATGGGTCATTTTTCTGTACGTTTCTTGTTAGGAATTATCTCTTTCCATTTTTCTTTAATTCTGTTTTTCCCACCTTGTCTTTCTCTCTTCTTGAGTATGTCGGGTCATAACAAATAAAGAAATGATTTTAAACTTTGCCACTATGCTTTCCAATTGCACAAGATGGGATTTAGTCAAATTCTCGTAAGTCAAGAAAAATGTCAGACATGATTGAGTTGCCAGCCATCAATGTGCTTTATGAAGGCTCGATGTGCAAACAACACAATAGATGAAGGTGAATAGATCAAAGGAATGTCCTGGGATAGTATTGAGAAAGAGTGGTACACCAATGACTATTAAAATCTTCCTAAAAGGAAATCAAAGTTATCATGACTAGTGATGACACAATAAAGAATTCAAAGGCAAGACCATTGATTTAAACCAAAAGAGCAACATGTGCAATGAAGAGGGTAACAATTAAAAAATGTTTTGGGGTTCATGGGAAACACAAAGGTTGGCAAAGTTCTAACTCGGGAACAATATAACAAATGGAAGTATGGGGTTCAAACGGAGAGGAAGTATATATTTTGACAAAGGAAGAAGTCAGTCAAGAAGCATCCAAGGTCTTCAAGTGAAATCATTGAAGGAACAATAGACTTCAAGATTGGAGCTAGTGGGACCTGTCAAGAAAAGAACAACATACACTTTTAGGGGGATGGAAATTGTTATGAATACAAGAAATTGGTAAATGACAGGCCGTAAGGGATGCAAGATTGAATAGAGAAGAAGTATAGTCGGTAGACAGGCAAGGCATTCAAGTGGAAATTTGTTATCAAGGGAAGTGAAAGAACAATCGTCATCAAAGTTCAAGGCCACAAACCAACCACCGCATTTTAAACTGACAAAATTTTCTTTGATTTGAAACAGGGGCACGGAAATGTTATTAATGAAAAATATGCTACAAGAGGATTATCAAACTAGGGGCAGAAAATTTTCTGTCATTTTCTTGAAGTCGGGTACTTATCTGAAGATTGAAGGTCAATACAAGTGTTTTTACAAAGAGAAAAGAGAGGAAAGTAGTTTTCAGAAAGGAAATACCAGTTTTTAAGAAAAGTAATTTTTTTAGTTTTAGGGAAGTAGTTTTGTGAAGGAACACAATACCAGTTTTAGGGAAGTGATTCTGAAGGCAGACAATTCAAGGTAGAAAAAACAAGTTTCGGAGGAAGATAAGATAAAAGGAAATAATCTTAGTCTGTTGAAACTTTCACCTAAGATGAAATCCTAGTCTGATGAATTTTTCTCCTAAGATAAAAGGATAGAATCTTAGTCTGTTGAAACTTTCACCTAAGATAAAATCTTAGTCTGATGAATTTTTCACCTAAGATAAAAGGAAAGAATCTTAGTCTGTTGAATCTTTTACCTAAGATGAAATTTTAGTCTGATGAATTTTTCACCTAAAAGAATAGTTGAAAAGGAAAGGAAGGTGTAATTTGAAAAGAAAAGGAAGACATAATTTGGAAAAGGGAAAG
This sequence comes from Nicotiana glauca, assembly GCA_026770625.1. Lineage (NCBI taxonomy): Eukaryota > Viridiplantae > Streptophyta > Magnoliopsida > Solanales > Solanaceae > Nicotiana > Nicotiana glauca. The sequence continues at coordinate 11,591 of MU736288.1, forward strand.
GCAGAAGTCGGAAAAGGAAGGCATAATTTGAAAACAAAAGGAAAGCAGAAGTTGGACAAAGAAGGGAAGGCAGAAGTCGAAAAAGAAAAGTTTGTTGAATTTGAAAGATTAAGAAAATCTGAATACAGAAATGGACCTAGTCTGATGAATTATCTCCTAGAGTCAAAATCTCAGTCCAATGGATCTTCCTCCTGAGACCACACAAAAAATGGAACTAGTCTGATGAGTTATCTCCTATAGTCAAAATCTTAGTCTGTTGAAACTTTCTCCTAAGAGGAAAATCTTAGTCTGATGAATTTTTCACCTAAGATAAAAGAAAAGAATATTAGTCTGTTGAATCTTTTTTGCTAAGATGAAAATCTTAGTCTGATGAATTTTTCACCTAAGATGAAAATCTTAGTCTGTTGAATTTTTCACCTAGGATGGAAATCTTAGTCCGATGAAATTTTCACCTAAGATAAAATTTTAGTCACAAGGGAGCACAAAAGGTTTTGGCAATCAGGCGCCCACCCGAAGAATAAGGGAAGTATAATCTTTAATTTTCAAATTTCACGTATGATAATATGTTGCACCCAGTTATCAAACAGGGGCAGAAAATTTTCTTTGTTTTGAATGTTGTAAGCAGGCGCCCACCTGAAAAACAAGGGAATACTTATTCAAGCACTGTAAGCAGGCACCCACCTGAAAAACAAGGGAATACTTTTCAAGCTTAGCAATCAGGCACCCACCTGAAGAATAAGGGAAGTATAGCACAAATTTATCGTAAGATAACATTCAGTAATGTCATGCACCCATGTTATCAAACCGGGGCAGAAATTTTCTTTGTTTTGTATGACGAAAGCAGGCGCCCACCTGAAGAATAAGGGAATATTTTTAAAATCAGAAACCAGGAGCCCACCTGAAAAACAAGGGAATATCTTTCAAATTTTAAACCAGGTGCCCACCTGAAGAATAAGGGAATATATTTTCAAGTAGCAATCAGGCGCCCACCTGAAGAATAAGGGAATATCTTTTTCAAGCAGCAATCAGGCGCCCACCTGAAGAATAAGGGAATATATTTTTCAAAGTTCGCAATCAGGCGCCCACCTGAAGAATAAGGGAATATCTTTTTCAAAGTTCGTAAGCAGGCACCCACCTGAAGAATAAGGGAATATCTTTTCAAGTTGTAAGCAGGCGCCCACCTGAAGAATAAGGGAATATTTTTTAAAATTCGTAATCAAGCGCCCACCTGAAGAATAAGGGAATATCTTTTCAAAGTCGTAAGCAGGCGCCCACCTGAAGAATAAGAGAATATCTCTTCAAAGTCGTAAGCAGGCGCCCGCCTGAAGAATAAGAGAATATCTCTTCAAAATCGTAAGCAGGCTGCGAGAATATCTCTTCAAAGTCGTAAGCAGGCGCCCGCCTGGAGAATAAGGGAATACTTTTTCAAAGCAGTAAGCAGGCGCCCACCTAAAGAATAAGGGAATATATTTTCAAAGTTTAGCAAGCAGGCGCCAACCTGAAGAGTAAGGGAATATCTTTTCAAAAGTTTAGCAAGCAGGCACGCACCTGAAGAATAAGGGAATGTATTTTTCAAATTTCGCAAGAAGGCGCCCACCTGAAGAATAAGGGAATATCTTTTTCAAAGTTTGCAAGCAGGCGCCCACCTGAAGACTAAGGGAATATCTTTTTCAAAGTTTGCAAGCAGGTGCCCACCTGAAGAATAAAGAAATATCTTTTCAAATGCAGTAAGCAGGAACCCACCTGAAAAATAAGGGAAGTATAATCTAAATTCTAAATTTGAATTGTAACATCTGATAATGTGATATGTCCAGTCACCATACTGGGGCATAAAATTTTCTTTGGTGTCTGTTTTGTCGTAAGTAGGAGCCCACCTGGATAACAAGGGAATACATTTTAAAAGGAATCGCAAGCAGGAGCCCACCTGGAAAACAAGGGAATACCTTTTCAAACAATTGCAAGCAGGAGTCCACCTGGAAAATGGACACATATTTCAAATTGAAGTGGTTGAACATAATCAAGGCAACAACAAGAATGCCGTTGGAAGAATACAAGATACAAGTTCAAGGCAACACAAGAACAAGTTGGAAGATATAGATAGGATTTTTTGTAATTCATAGACCATAGCTTAGGCTAGTTTCTTTTATTTTACCATGATGTGATAGGGGGTCAGTCAGCAGTAATAGCAGACATTCCCGAACTACACTGACCTGATTCCTGTTTAGCCCAGGATATGTAGGCAACCTCTAAAGCAGGGTGCGGTCAAAAACTTTTCACAATGCTTCACAAACGGAATACTCGAGCTGGTAAAAATCGCTCATATTTGCTCACTTATTTTTGCATGGAAACTCTTCGAGTTCCCGAGCAAAGAGGGGCAGCTGTGAGCACATGATTTTTACCCTATATATGAGTTATTCCCATAAAATTCAAACAAAACAATTTTCTCTTATTTTTCAATTTGTGTCAATTTTGTGTTAATTGTTTGCATGTTATTTGCTCATGTTAAATCAAATAAATAAAAATACAAAATATGCATTTTTGCATTTAGAAAATTAATTTCGCATTTAGTAGGTATTAAATCATTTTAGAACAATTCTAAAAAAACCAAAATATAGCATTTTTGTGTTTGTAATTGAGAAATTATCATAAAGTAGAAGTTAATTAGTTTGATAATTTTAATAAAATCAAAATAGATACAAAACAAAAAATACAGAAAATACAAAAGAAAATAAAATACAAAATACAAAAAATAAAATAAAATAAAAAAAAGAAATAAAATACAAAAAAGATAAAACATAAAGGAAAAATATAAGAAAAAGCAAAACATTACACATAAACCCTAAAATCAGAAGCCTTTCGTCTCTATCACCCCTGTATATCTCTCCACAGACCACCAGTAACACCGTCGCCAGAATTCGCCCACGGCGGCGGCCGACTTCCTCTTCCGACAAAACCAAGACCAAAGAACTCCCCTTCATCTCCTCATCCTAGACCCACCCCTATTTTTCTTCAAAGACCAGCCAAACGTCCCCAAATGTCGGAACCCTAGCACCGCCACCGCCATGCACGGTAGTGCCAGTGGCCAAACCTTACCCATAAATACCCAAAGAACTGTTTTATCTTCCTCATGTCAAGATGGGTATTAAAGATTTATCCGAGTGCGAGATTCGAATCATTTCAAGCAATTAAAAGAAGGTCCAAGACACTACACTGGTTTTAAAAGATTAAAAAATAGCAGATAACTAACAAAAGAAAGAAGAAGCTAAGTTCTTTATCCCCTGTTTCTTGTTTTCTGATTTCCATTGCATGTATATAATGATTTTTCTTCTCTTCATGATCTGTTCTTTCTCCATCTCTATATGTTTCTGTCAAATTTTTTTTCAGTTTATCAGAATACTTATATATCGGGCATTAATATGAGGGTAAGATTAAGACAATTTCATGTTAATAGTAGACAATTCTTCATCATGCGTTCATAGATGTCCACCTGTAATAGCTGAGTCACAATCTGGTTATTTTAATATCAAAGTATGAATTGCGATTAGTTATAGGTTAATTCGTTTTTGTTGCTGAAATAGGTTTTGAAAGTGTTATTAATATGTTGGCATTTTAGATAAATGTGCGTAAATTGGCATGTTAGTTGACTCGTTATGTGTTAATATACTTTGAATTGATTAGTTTTGGGTTTTTATTAATTTTTATTTGTTATTATTAATTAACATCAATTAGTATTAATTTCTGTTTTTAAAATTCTGTTCAAGTTTGAATAATTTCTTACTCAGTAATTGTTACTTAGTAAATTAATCATGTTGGTTTAGTGAGATTTGTTATAGCTGATTTAAAATCGATTAACAGTTAGTTAATTTTAGTATTTGTTAAATTCAGAATAATTCCCATAGTTAATGATTAAATATGAAGTGCAAAGGGATGTGGGTTAATTGGGTAAATTCAACTAATTTTCAGGGGTCTTTTAGGGATATTAAAAGGGTCAATAGTAATAAAACTAAGGGGGTGAGGGCACTGTGGGAAATTCAGAATAATTTTGTGGTAATTTCAACTTAGTAATAGGGGTATTATGGGCATAAAAAAGGGTAGAATCAATGAATAACAAATGCAAGTGAGGGCATAATGGGTATTATAATGGGGTAGAATATGGTAGAATTAGCTAGAATATTCTAGAAAGGGCTGTAGTGTACATTTTAAACAAATATTTGCACTTACTTGTGCAACGAGTTAGAAATTAGAGGACTAACAAGTAATTAAATGAAATCTGAAATTCCCTCTCATTTAACTTTATAAATGGACATGTATTTGCCTTACTTTAGAAGACTTTTGAACCCTACAAGCTTATATAACCCTAGAAAATCACCAAAAATATTTGCTTCATCCCAGATCTGAAATTAACATTTTCAGATCATTTTCTTCTCTTTTTACTATTTGAATCCATGTCAAAAAACCCGAAAAAACAATCAAATATCAGTAGAAAATCAACAAAAAATCATTGTTGCATTGGTTTTGAGTTAAATATGAATAATTTCGAATCATAGCAGATGCTGAATTGATTAGATGAGTTTTTAAGTTCAATTTGAAATTTGCTTTAGTGTGTTCAAATCTGTTTCTAGGTCAGTTTGTTGAACTTGTTGATTTCAAAATAATTCTGCAAATCTGAAGTGATTTCGGGATTGAAATTAGAGTATATTTGAGGCTGTTTACTGTTCAAGTTGTTGTTGCCTGCCTTGTTATATAGGCTGACATTCCTTTTGTTGAAATTCTATTCCAGGTACACACTCGGATCCTGATGTAATTGTGATTTTGAACCTTGAATGAAATGCACATTTGTGTGATCTTATGATAGTTGTTGGACAGTAGGAGTAGAATAATTGTTAGAATTGTTAAGCCTAGTTATTTGATGATTTTCTTTGTATGTAAATATGGATTTAATTTCTATCCATAAGACTGCTAACTGATTTAAGGACTTCTTACGCTAATTCTGCAGTTAGTAAGTAATTAGATTTGATTTGAATGTTCAGTTAATAATATTGAATGTTATGTCAAAATTGATGAGTTCATAGTAGGAGTTCATATTTAAATTGAAGATAGGTTGTGAGTCAGTGATGATTAAACAGTGATGTTAGTTCAAATTTAATAATACCCTAACCATACCAGTTTATATCTATTTGTCATTTCAATATATGCATGAGAATAGCTACTCAGATAACGTAGGCATTCGAATAACAATTGTTAAATCGACTTTATGATCGGTGAGTATTCATGAATTCAGTTCCCTAGGTTTATGAGTTTGTTTTAATTAATAACGTCCTTTGGGTTTGATTGATACCTTAAATAAATACTTTATGCCTGGGTGAGTACTAATTTATAATCAAAACTACCAACACTAGTTTGATTTAAGTAAATATAATAGGATTCAAGAGGAAGTGTCGGTGGCCCAGGCCAATCTGAAGGCCGTGCATTGAGCCTGTTTGAAATCACTGAATAGTGTCATTTTAAGCATGGACTTTTGCCTTAGGATAATAACAAGTTAAGTAGGATTTGTTCTTTGTTTGAGAGGAAAAAAACTAATAAAAAATGTAGCATATTTAGGGATGACCATTATAAAATGAGATGAGCTTCGCCGCATTAAATACACAATTGCGGGGCCTTCAAATAAATTGTTATGAAAATCTTAGATTTGGAAGGATCGTTTAACAAATTTTACGGTATTTCTCAAAGTTAACAAGAAGTAGATACTTTAGTCGCGCTTTGTAATAATATTACCTTGTTAATGCGGGTGCACATTTATGTAACCCAAATCCAAGTCTCAATGAAATCGAAATGTGTTAAAAGCCACGGGCGTACTGGTACGGCGTGGTTCCAAATACATTTTTACGACGTTGTAATTCTTTGTAAAATTAAATAATAAAGCGGAATATGAATAAATGCATATAAAAAGGAACATATATATAAACAAGATAAAAACAAATACAACAGTTGAGCGACCGTGATAGAACCACAGAATTCGGGAGTCACTAACACCTTCTCCCGTATTAACAGAATTCCTTATTCGGATTTCTAGTTCGCAGACTGTTTACAGAGTCAAACTTTCCTTGGTTTGGGATTAAACCGGTGACTTGGGACACCATTATATTCTCAAGTGGCGACTCTGAAAATTAAAATAAACTAATCCCGTTCCGACTGTCCTTAAATTGGAAAAACTCCTTCCCTTTTTATTATATCCCTTCCCGGTGTGTAGTAGAAGAGGTGTAAGAAAAAGGAGGTGTGACTAATCACATTGGCCTTTCTCTGAAACATATAACCTCTAGAAATCACTATGACTAGATATACAATTTCCTTAATCATCTGAAGATCATTCACCCTAATCATCTGAAGCTCATTTCTCTAATAACCTAAAGCTGCCTATACTGCCTAAAAATGTTATGAATTTCCATTCAGAACTGAACCATAACCTTACACATGCAATTCTCAATCCTTCACAACATATCACATATACCATAACACATCCGCTTCCGAACCAGGAACGTTTACGTACTTAATTGGTCAAGAACTTCCATTGATCCCCTCTAGAAGAAAAATCATTACACATCCCATGCTCTACATGACATACATAGGTTTTGATCAAATTTTTACAATACCGACACGACGGATAAGATCTGTATAAATTCATAACACTGACGAATCAACAATTCATTGGGTCTATACTTCTAGCAAGAACTATCACCTCATTCTGAACCAAACAATGGTCTTAGCCCCTTAATTTACTTTATATACTCAGATTGCACTGATCTCTAATTCAATGATCTCGTCTCACCCAATACGAACTGCCCGGGCAATAAGCCACCTCAGATATAATCAAAAGCCGCATATGATGCCCCAATATTCCAATAGGATACTAATTCGAACACGACACAAAAGCAAAACGAACTATGGAAGGAATTACCAATCCCACGCACTAATACAAACTTTCCTTAGAAAACAGCAAGCAAGGCATACAAAATAGTATATAGAAAACTATGCTCAACATCACACCGTTACGACGTGCAACTCGATCCAGATAACATACCCATGGCGGCACGCCACCCGATCCACATATAGATCTTACATAAGGAGATGCACATCGAGCCTAATTTGCTCATAACAACATAATACCGAGTATTGGTCATATGCATGCTAAGTGCATAATAATATCTTTGAGGGACATATAGCATTATAAGCTACAAAAATCAAGCACAACTGAGGTGCGATGTAAAATTTGAATTTCAAGAGCCAAGAGGCTCATATAACGTAATTCCTACGCGGATTCTCAACACATCGCAATTTCTCAAGCCGTCTCACAACTCATGCAGCGCAATGCATCACTACGCGAAATATCTGACAAAGAAACATCAACCTAACTACTCCATTAGGACTGCCTTACAAAAATGCACACATCTGGCCTGATATAGAGCCATTATTCACATTACATCTATCCACCAACTTCACGTTGATTCTGAGGACACTGAACTAGTCTGATAACCTTTCAAAGGTCTATAATATCTTCCATTTCTTTATAAAACACAAGAACAACCATCACAATCGGAGTAACCCTCCCCAGTTCACAACCCAATATGCCAAGTGCCCTCCAGGAATGAATCTTTAATTTAACGACACCATCTCAAACTTCATACTTGGTTTACATATTTAATCAATCAAGTGATCACATCCCACACTTGTATAATCTTCCCGTGGGACACACTCCCACAACCTACCACAACTGAAGAGCGATCAAGTATCATTAACCAGGACGCAAAACCTTTTTTTTTTACAAAACACCAATCTTAGGTGACGCTAAAGAAAATACCAACTTACCGTAAACATTGAAACTTATCTCCTACTCATTCGAGCTCATGACATCTTATCGAAAAATTTTCCTTCACTCGTGCCATTCCCGACCCAATTTCCACACCCGAAACTGATTCCCCATCTTTCATCAAACTCGAACCAATATAGCATATAATCGTGAAATCAACTTATTTAATAGAAAACTCCCCAACTTGGCTCAAACTCATAGATCAAAGCGCACTTAATAAATCACAACGCATGTACGCTATTGCTGCCGATATACCATAGTGAGATTAAACTCACTCCATCATAAGCTTGTGGAAAACACAAATCATCTCGAATTTTAACTCTTCTACAATTCTTGCATTTACTCACACAACAGTTAAGCCCGCTGTTTAGGCGACAATTTTTTTTTTTTACTAAGTCCCAAATTTTTTTCAATAATTTCGGCTGAGTTTTCTTTTTAATTGGGCCTATCCACCTGTTAGAGAATCACCAAAACCATCCTAATAACACGTCCACAACTGGACAAAGCATCACAATTTATATCAACAACATTAATCTAAATATTACATGTATTATATTCTCAAAATTGATACATGGACATGCGTTGCAACTATTTGAATCATAACACATAGAAAATACCTTTCAATCCTCCATTATTGGGCTATTCAACCGAGTAAGAACATATTATTTCTTTAATGTTTTCGACCTTCAAGGTGGTCCCCTTGATTCAACGATTTCGTCATAAAAAAGTAATTAGTATTTTTGGAATTAAAAGATATTTTTGGCCGGTAATTATTCCAAAAAATACTATCAATTCGGCAACAAAACATTTACAAAAGCGATCTCAGCTCCCACACTTATCTAACTAGTATGACAAATAGATTCCCCTCATAAGCCAATTACCCACTAGTTTTACCTTTAGTTAATATTTTTGTATACCTTCCACTGCCATACACATTACACAATCACTTAATCTTCCTGAGTCTAAACTCATACCGTAACATGAAATTTACTTCACTCCAAATAGGAGACATAAAAAGATTCTTCACGTGCCCATAACTCAAAGCTACACCTCTAATCACAATGGAAATCATACACTTAATAGTTCACCTATTATCCAGCAGATCTTCCTCGACACTTCCAAGTCATATAGAAACATCTCACAGTAGTAACATACCCATCACCTAGATACCCAGTCGTCATTCATACTAATAGGGGCAATACAAGACATATTAGTTCAAAACACTTTCTCACACAATCAGCACCTCGATGCTAAAACCATAGAAAAAGATCTGTCCTCAAGTCCTTTAGACTGGCCCAACATCAACTCATAAAGATCACGTCTCGCCCCTCAATTAGGGGATCACAAGCCATCAAGGCACATCTGATATTGAGCACTCATGCGCACGTGCGAACGCGTGGAAGGAATTTCATGAATTACATTTCAAGCTGAATCAAGGACGCATAATAAGAATTCAAGAATGCGAAGTTTTCCTAAAGGTTTTGCAGCCTCTCAAGGATAAATACAGACGTTTTCGTACTGATCCGCGACACTCTACTAAACCTGCTCATGACTCGTGACACCTATGTAATGTAGCCTTTGATACTAACCTGTCACGACCCAAAATCCCAACCCGACCGTGATGGCGCCTCTCATGAAGACAAGGCCAGCCAACAGATTAACAATACCTCTTTTAACAGTTACTTAACACGAATAAGCCAAACCATAGCGTACATTGTCATAAATGCGGAAGGAATTGGTAAAACAGGGAACCAGCCCAACTCGACCAAAATCGGGGTGTCACAAGTCACGAGCATCTAAAGAATCGAAATGCTAATATAAGACTAGTATTATACATAATGGAATTTAGAATCAAAGGAAGAGATACGGTGCTGCAAATGCTGACGGTCACCTTGCTCAGCTACAATGGCAAAATCTCCAATCAGCTCAAAACCCGCTACCGTGTGAACAATTACCTGCATCTACACACGAGGTACATGGAGTAAAGTGAGTACTCCAACTCAGTGAGTAATAAAAATAAATAATGACTGAAAGCATGAAATCTCATAAAGGCACAAATAATGCTATCTCAACCAGTAAAATCAGTTACACAATAAAACCGTGAAGTAACAGATGATTCTCTTTTAAAAATAGTGAAGACACTTAATTTTAACAAGTAACGAATAATAAAAAACTTGCCCCTCAGGCTCAATATCAAATTTTCAATACATTATCAGCCCCATGGGCTCACTCCCAACTCACCAACATACAACATCAACCTCTCGGGCTCACTCCCAACTTACAAAAACAAAACATCGGCCTCTCATGCACTCTCTTAACTCATCTGGGTACCCTGCGCTCCCTGGCGGTGTGTACGGACTCAGAAGGGGCTCCTACAACCCAAGCGCTATATCATAAGTCCTTAAATACTTCATACAACAAACTCGAGGCCTGAAAGCCTCCTCACATCACTCATCATATCCTCACATATGGCATTCAGCCTCAATCAGTACAGAAAATAATCATAAGCCTATTGGGCATCAGTAAAACAATGATTCTCAGCTCAAACAATATTAGAAATATTATTTAAATCTGTAGTTGAGTATAAATATAGCTGAGTCCATGAAACAGTATAATTCAATTGGATTGAGTTCAAATCATATTTCCATTAGTGAGGAAAAATAGTGATGGAAATTCATAAAAGATTTTATATAACTGGCACGAAGCCCAAGTATGGCAATAAGCCAAAATCATGGTGGAAAACAACAAGTCTTTATCAAATACGCATTAAAATATCAACCGGGATGGACCAAGTCACAATCCCCAATAGTAAATGACCCCGCTCTCATCATACAACACGATTGTCATCTTAACATAGCAGTATGTTGTATAATCCGGGGTTTCAAACCCTCAGGACATCATTTAAAATCATTACTCATCTCAAGACGACCAAAAATCTAGCTCGCTATGCCCTTGCCTGTCGAATTAGCCTCCTCATGCGACGAATCTGCCCAAATTTAGAGTGAATACATCACAATATGCTAAGGGAACAATACCCAATCGAAAATAATCAAATTCGGGCAGAATTCCCAAAATTACCAAAAATCGAGCCCCGGGCCCACGTCTCGAAATCTAGAAATTTTTACATCAAAATGTTTCTTATCTCGCCACGAGTCTATGCATACCAAATTAACAAGAATCGAAGTCCATTTCACCCCTCAAATCCTCAATTTAAAAATCTCAAAACTCAAGCCCTAGTTCTTCCTAAATTCCAACTCAAATCACTAATTAAATGATGAATTCAATTGTATATTCATGCACTCTAACCAAATATGAGTTAGAATCACTTACCCTGATGAATTTCTTCAAAAACATTCAAAACATCGCCAAACTCTGAGCTCTATACTTCAGAATATCAAATAAAACCCAAAACCTCGTATTTATAGAATACCACTCAGATTTTGACAGCGCTGACCGCACAAAAATGACCGCGGCCATGCAGGAATTTGACTGCAGTGACATGCTTCAATAATTTGGCCATAACATTCGCTACAGATGTCCAAATTATGATTTCTTTAGCTTTATGGAAACTAGACACGAAGGGCTACAACTTTTGTTTTGAATCACCTCAAAATTCCTTGTATAGTAAAAGATATGAGCTTCCTAAGTAGGACCAGTGGCTCTGTAGGTTCTTCCCATGCACGGCCACCCGCCCAGTGCGAGAAGGAGCGCGGTCCGTGCCATCACTGCTACCCCCTCCATTTTTCTAAGTTTCGGGGTGTCCGTACTAGCTCAAAACTCACCCGCGGCCCCCGGGATCTCAACCAAAAGCATCAACAAGTCTGAAAACACTTCACGGACTTAGTCGAGGTCTCAAATCATATCACATATCATCAAAATCACCTATTATGCATGGATTCAAGCCTAAGAACGTATTAAATTTTCAAATTTTACAACCGATGCCGATACATGTCAAAACTAGTCCGAATGACCTCAAATTTTGTAGAAAATTACAAAATCACCTAACGAAGCTACTGAAACTCTTGGAACTCCATTTCGACTGCCGGATCAAAATTTTACCTATCAAACGGAAATCGCCAAAATACTAACTTCGCCAAAATAGGCTAACTTCTTCACCGGACCTCCAAAATTACGTCCGATTGCGCTCCTGAGCCTTAAATCATCCTCCGAAACTAAACAAATCATCAAAATTCAATTCCGAGCCTGCCAAATCTCAAGTCAATATCCGGTTAACTTTTCCCACTTAAGCCTTCTTCAAAGAGACTAAGTGTCTCATTTATTAATCAAATCACTCCAACTAAATTCTAACGCACCCAATACCGATAATGAAACATAAGGAAATAGAAAATGGGAAGAACGGGGTAGTAACTCATGAGATTACGGGTCGGGTCGTCACACCGAATAACCCTGAATTGGAAGGATGTTGCCGTACATTTAATTGATGTCCGCGTGGGGCGAATGGAGTTGTGCAATTGGAAGGTGGGCTCGGACTCAGGATAGGCTATTGGCGTCATAGTGATTGGACCCCGTGCAGTGCCGTGGGAAGATGTCGGGACGTGATTCCCCTTGGTAGGTCATTCCCCGTGAGCAGATTAGCGGTCGTGCAGGTTGGAGAAGCTTTTTTAAAGAATTATATTGATTTTTCAACAAAGAGATCGGTCATGCGAATATGGTTAATGATTCAGAATATGAAAAATGGGGATTTACTGGAAGATTCTGATAAATTTTGATAACTTATGATGGGAGGTTATGTCAATAAAGGGTAAAAAGGTCGGGCAAACTCAAGAATGGTGAAATGATGGCTTCAAGCTAAGTGGGAGAGTCCCACCACTAGTGATTGGGCTATATGATTAACTACTTGCGTAATTTCGGGTTATTAGCATACTAATGGATTAATTCAGCTATAAGAAAGACCATAAGTAGTACATTAAGCGGAGGAATTATTAAGGATGTGCTATGGTTAGCCTTATGGGCTCATGTTCAGACTTAAAAAAAGGTTCAGGATTTATGCCTTGTATGGATACAAGTTTCAAAGAAAGTGATTTTTGCTAGGTGTTTCACCGAGAGTGTATTCGTGTGTTATAAGATCTATGGAGTGAGTGATATTCGGGACCAAATCAGAGCGGGTGGCTCTCAATAATGGTCCTAGTGAATTTAGAAGTTAAAGTGTGGTTCCCAATGAATTTGGACCTATAAGTACAGTTATGAATCAAGCTTTGTACCAAGGAGGAATGTTATGTGTAGAGTGGAGTTCGTCTTATTTTTTTGGAAGAAGGTAAATTGATTATCCATAATTGAATTGGCATATTGGGGCCTGTAATCAGTTCATTCAGTGTGATCGAGTTATGTGCATGATTTGTGGCGGTACGTGTGAGGCATGTTGGGCGACGTGATTGATGATTTATCGGGGGCATTCTTCTGTTATGGCTTATTAAGTGGAAGCGGATTCCGGAAGGGCAATGGTGGCTTGGACCACTGCTTGCAGATGTACATATTCTACGGTTATGGGAATTTACATGTATGTTGCTATGATTCTCCTGAACTGAGTTAACTGAAAAGGTCTTGTATGATGAAATGTGAAAATATTAATAATTTCGGAGTTATGATGAAAAATTGTGTTCTATCGTGTGTTGGCACATTGGGTGCAGTTAGTAGCATGGAGAGACCAAGGTTGCAGTTCGGTGTTTCCAAGGATGTCACAGGATCGGTTGAGCAAGGAAAGGGTTGAATGATTAAAGTAATTTGGTAGTGTATTCAATGTCACCTAAGATCGATGTGTTGTTAAAAAGGCTTTGCATCCTGGTTATGGATTCTGGATCGCTTTTATGCGTTAGTGCGTCTGGTGGTTTAGATGTGCAGACCCGTTATTTATTTCAAAAGTTTGTGGGAGCGCGTCCCACGGGAAGATTGTATAAGTGTGGAATGTAGCCACTTGATTTGGCTAAAGATTTAAACCAAGTACGAGTGTTGTGGTAATATCATTAATTTACGAACTTATGCCTAGAGGGCTCTCCGTATATTGGGTTATGAATTAAGGAGGTTGCTCCAGGTATGATGGTTATTCTTATGTGATATGACGCAAAAGGGAGTCACTACGGACAACTGAAAGGTTAATTGCCAAGTTGGGTCAATCAAAAATCGGCTTGAGATCAGTGGATTGATTTATTTGTGAACAGGGCTTTATATCAGGCCGGTGGTGCTCATTTCAGCGAGCGTTCCCTATGGACGAACAGTCGAGGTGTTATTTTGTCATCAGCTATTCTAGGTAATGATGTATTGCGCCGTATGAGTTGTGAGACGGCTTAGTAAATTCTTATGTGTTGAGGTTCCACGTTGCGATGATGTTATATGAATAGGATGGATCTTGAGATTTAGATTTTGTATCATACCTAAGTTTTGCTTGAGTTTTGTAGCCTATGGCTCTATGTGTTCAATCTAGGATGGTATTATGCACTTAGCATGCTTACGATCGAAATTCGATATTTTTATTGTAATGAGCAGATTTAGCTCGAAGTGAAATCTTCGTACATGAGATCTATGTATGTATCGGGTGGCACGCCGTCATGGGTATGTTATTTAGATCGGGTTGCATGCTGCAATAGTGTGATGTCGAGTCTGGTCCTTTATATGTTATTTTATTTGTGTATTTTTCTTCTTATTTTCTAAGGAAAGTCCGTAGTAGTGCGGGAGTTAGGTAATTCCTTCCAGAGTTCGACTTCGTGTTTGTCCTGTGTTCGGATTGGTGGTCTATTGGCATGTTGTGGAGTTATATGAGACTTGTGATCGCATTTAGAGTGGCTTATTGCCTGAGTAGTTCATATTAGGTGAGACAAGATTATGGGATTTAAGATCAGTGCAACCTGATTATATGAACTATATTAAGGATCAAAGGTCATTATTTGGTTCAGAATGCGGTAATGTTTCTTGTCAGAAGTATAGACTCAATGATTGGTTGACTCGGCAGTTGATTATGAATTTTGGCATCTCATCCATCTTGGCGGTATTGTAATAGTTAGAGTTGAACCTATGTAGGTCATGAGGTGCAATGGGAGCATCGGTTTCAGGGAATTTCGATTATTTCAAACAGAAATCTTATTGTGGTCCTAAGAGTAAAGTGATGCAAAGTGTGAATTCATCAGAGTAATGTAGTCATGTTTGAGTACAAAGTATTGATTGATACGGTGATCGTATGTTGGAAACAGGACTGACATCGAATTTCGGATGTTGGAGTTGGGCTCTAACGTTTATTTGCATGAATAAAAGGGAATATATTCAAAATTTATTGATCCAATGTGCTCAACTAAGTTGTGGTAGCACGGGAAGGTGCACGAGGTGCTAAGTAGTGATTTCAGGCTACCTCGGTACAGTTTTCAGCATGTTCGAGGACTAACGTATATTTAAGTGAGAGAGAATGTAACGACCCGACCAGTCGTTTAGAGCCCTAGCATGTCGTTCAGCGGTCTGAGGCCATTAGCAACTTCATTTTAGGTATTGTGACTTGTTTGCATGGTCGAAATTTAAATTCAAGGAGATCAAAGTTAAATTTAAATGGAAATTCTCATTTGAGAATCTTAAAGTTGAAAGAATGGACTAGGATTGGATTTTTGAGTAAACGATCTCAGAATCGGGATCTGAAGGTTACAGCAGGTTCGTATGATGATATCGGACTTGGGCATATGCCCAGATCAGGTTTTGGATGACCCGGGAGCAGTTTGGCGCCTATTGTGGAAGTTAGCATTTTGGAAGAAATTTCTTAAATTTGGTTTGGAGTGCATTTTGGTGTTATCGATGTCCGTTTGGGTTTCCAAAAGTTGGAGTAGGTCCATAATGTTGAATATGACTTGTGTGCAAAATTTGAGGTCAATCAGATATGATTTGATGGGCTTAAACACCGGAAGTAGAAGTTGGAAAGTTCAAAGTTCATAAAGCTTGGATTGGAGGTCGATTGATGATTTTAGCATTGTTTGATTGAGGCATCGAGCAAGTCCATAATGTGTTTTGGGACTGGTTGGTATGATTGGTTGGGGTCCTAGGAGCCTCAGGTGGATTCTGGGTGTCTAACGGATCAAATTTGAAGTTGAAGAACAATTGAAAGGATCTGGTTGCTGGTATTTCTGCTTCTGCGGAAATGGGACAGCAGAAGCGACCCCGCAAAAATGAGGATGAAGCCGCAGAAACGGTTTAGTGTGGGGGAAGCCAGGACCATAGAAGCAACCCATGATCCGCTGATGTGGAACCATAGAAGATGAGAGAGAGAGATGCATAAGTAGAATTGGCCAAGGGCGTGTGGACCACAGATGCGGTCAAGGTTCCACAGAGGAGGGACCGCATTCGCGGAAGGGGCATCGCAGAAGCGGGAAAGGGCGGAATAGGACGGAGCCGAAGAAGCGGCCTTTGGATCGCATAAGCGAAACCGCTGATGCGGCATGTCTTCCCAGAAGTGGAAATAACTTGAAGTAGAACATTGTTTTAAATCATGGGATTGAGTTCATTTATCCCATTTCTTCATGGTTTGGGCAATTTTTGGGGAGCTTCAAGAGAGGATTTTGTCGTCAATGTTGAGGTAGGTTACCCTAATCACTTTTGCGTTAAATACATTGATTATGTATGGATTTTCAGCATGTAAATGAGTAGAAAATTGAGTGTTAGAGGAAGAGCTAGAAAATTAGTGTTCTTGGATTTTGACCATGATTTTGAGTATGGAATTAAAAGAAAATCATATATATGATTTCGTGAGTTCATGGGTAAACTTCATCTTCGAGAAATTTTAGATTCAGGGAACGTAGGCCCGATGACATTTTTGTCAACTTTTCGTTCAGGGTTAGGAATTGTTATAAATTGGGTTGTAAATTATAATTGAGTATATATTAATGGATTTATATGGCCGTTGGCTAGTTTTGGAGCATTGTTCATTGGTGCAAGTCTTCGGAAGAATGTAAAATGCCGGTTGCGGATCTTCAGAGCGAGGTGAGTCTCCTTTCTAATCTTGTGAGGGGGAATTTACCCCATAGGTGAAATAATTGATTATGTGCTCCTATATGTAAGGGCAACGTATGCACGAGGTCACGAGAGTCCGTGCGTCACTACTATTATGCTATTGTCCGGGTAGTTAGGACCCATCAGCATGTTATACTTTGATTAATTTTTAACCCATTGATTACTTGAATTGTTTAAATCACCTTTGATTACTAAACGAATTTAAAAAGAGATTGAACATCATTTCCTGGATTTTTAAACAGAGAATTGGCTTATTAGGATAATTATTCCCCGATAAAATTCTAATTTGGCTATCTGAGCATGTATCTTACGTGTACCTGCGTCGCATGGATGATTCACGAGCAGGGTGATTGTTTAGTTTAATGTGAATGCGTCACATGGATGATTCACGAGCGGGGTAATAGATCGTATTAAACTAATAAATGGATTTATAAAAAGCCCTAAGCTTCATTTTCTCAAATTATTAAAGAGAATTGGCCTTTCTTGGTTAATTGCCTCATGTTGACTTCTTGATTGATTATCTGTCTGTGTGTGTTTATTTTGGAAAGGGATGAGCGCCTCAATAGATTAATAGATGAATCTATAGGTGCGCCGTCGACCCTTGGCAAGTGCACATTTATTTCTGCTTGATCGGGTCGTTGCCTCGGTACGATTTGCGCATGCTTGTATTGATGCCTGAACTTATTAAAGTTGTTACATGCCTCACTCTTGCTCGAGATCATTTTGTTAATAATGAAAAGAAATATTGGAAAATTTCCTATGATATAATTATGTGTTTACTTGTTTCCTCTATTTGGATAAAAATCATGTTAGAAAATACATTAACTGTTTAATATGTATATTGAGAATAATTAATCGTTAGACCATTAGAGTGTGTCAAAGTTGACCATTTCTCTCTACCCCTTCTGGTTTAGGCGGGACAATCACTGAGTAAACGTTGATTGCGTACTCATATTACACTTCTGCGCATTTTTGTTAGACAGGTATGTACCTCTAGCAGCCTATTGGGCGTAGGAGTATGGATAATGCTGAGACTAGGTGAGTTGCATCATTTGAGGTGACCACAACTTGGGTAGTCCCTTCTAGTGTACTGTATTTACTTTTCATCCCCTGTATTCTGGGCAGATGCTGTATTTTATTTCTCTTATCAGTAGTTGCTCATGTACTTGTGACACCAGGTTTCTGGGATGGTTTACAACAGATTTGTACTAATTGTTATTATTTAGATTTTTATTCAAGTAGTCAACTTTTATTTATAAAAATGGAAGGAAAACCCTTAGATTTTCAAAAGTATTAAAAGAGGAATTAATTGATAATTTAGTTGGCTGGCTTGACAGAGGTGTCCGGCGCCACCACGACCCTCAGTGGATTTTGGGTCGTGAAAACATGGTATCAGAGCACTAGGTTCCCGTCGGTCTCATGAGTCATGAGCAAGTCTAGTAGAGTCTCGCAGATCGGTACAAAGACATATGTACTTATCCTCGAGAGGCTGCAGGACTGTTAGGAGTACTTCCCTTCTTGATTTCCCTTTCATGCGGTTTGATTCCTGTGAGGCTTATGCCTTTTATTTCT
Organism: Nicotiana glauca; assembly: GCA_026770625.1. Lineage (NCBI taxonomy): Eukaryota > Viridiplantae > Streptophyta > Magnoliopsida > Solanales > Solanaceae > Nicotiana > Nicotiana glauca. Next base: position 30,024 of record MU736288.1, read on the forward strand.
TCCTACTCAATCTTACGCGAGCGCTTGTTGTAAATCGAAAGTTGAAGGATTGCGGTGGCACTACAAATGTGGTGTAGGACGATTTTATCGGTATAGTTGATTGGACAATATAGATGCATTATGGAGTGATATTATATTCTTTCAACTCGGTAATAGAACTTCTAAGAGCCTTGAGGCTAGGCACAGGTTGCCATGATGCTTATGAATAATTATTTCGCAGTTTTGTTATGATGGTGGGACGTTTGCCCACGTGTCGGGGCAGTGAATGAATTAAAGGAAGGTTTACTCAGCGTATAATCAAGGGATTCAGTATTTTATTCCCAACGGAGGAAAGTCAATCGAACTAAGGATGGTCAGGTGTGGGCTGGTGGAAGTAATGAGGCTTGTTATTTGCAAGCGTGGTTGAGCTTTCTTTTATGAGAGGGTGTCGTACTCCTGATTGAACGTACTAATTTGTTGGTGTTATAATCTGCTACAATTCTCCTTTATGGCATGATATTGTGAAATAATGTTGGAGGTATGACTGTTAGATATCGCATGATGCAATTGATTAAGATCAAATCAGATTCTCTAATCTTGACGGCTCGATAAAGATGACCTTAGAAAGGTTTGAAGTTAGCAGCAATGGTTGATTCAAGTGCCACAAAGATAGATTTCATTTAAGGCAACAATTGAGTAGCAAAGTATGAGGAAGGACATGTGGGAAGTGCCAGGCAGTGATTAAAATTTCTAGAAGGCCAAGTGTGAGGAGCAAGGTCGAGTGACCGATTAAGGAGATGAGTTCCGCCAAAGTGGGAGATTGGCGGGTGTCGCATATGGGCTTGGTAGTAAGAAGACTATGTGCCTAAGTAGAGTTTGGATCAAATTGGGGATTTTAATGATTGGTGATTGAAGCCTGCGAGTGTGGTGTGAAGTATGAGCTATTATGCGACAGAATATTAATATGGTGGAAATGAGCTGCTTGAAATGGAGGAGGGTGCGGCATAACCCTGAATTGGAAGGATGTTTCCGCACATTTAATTGATGTACGCGAGGGGCAAATGGACTTGCGCAACTGGAAGGTGGGCTCGGACTCAGGATGGGCTATTGGAGTCATAGTGAATGTACCCCGTGCAGCAGCGTGGGAAGATGTCGGGAGGTGATTCCCCTCGGTGGGTCATTCCCCGTGAGCAGATTAGTGGACGTGTGGTTGGCTAAGCTTCGGCAAAGAATTGTATTGGTTGTTCAACAAAGAGACCGGTCATGCAAATGTGGTTAATGATTCAAAATATGAAAGAAGGGGGATTTACAGGGAGATTCCGTGAAATTTTGATATCTTATGATGGGAGGTTATGGCAATAAAGGGTATAAAGTTTGGGCGAACTCAAGAATGGTGAAATGATGGCTTCAAGCTAAGTGGGAGAGTCCCACAGCTTGTGATTGGGCTGTATGATTAACTAGTTGTGTGATTTTTGGTTATTAGCATACTGATGGATTAATTAAGCTACGAGAAAGACCATAAGCAGTACATTGAGCGGAGGAATTATTAAGGATGTGCTATGGTTAGCATTATGGGCTCATATCCGGACTTGGAAAAATGTTTAGGATTTATGCCTTGTATGGATACAAGTTTAAGAGAAAGCGATTTTTTCCAGGTGTTTCATTGAGAGGGTATTCGTGTTTTTTAAGATCTATGGAGTGATTGATATTCGGGACCAAATCAGAGCGAGTGGATGTCAATAATGGTCCTAGTGAATTCAGAAGTTAAAGTGTGGTGCCCAATGAATTCGAACCTATAAGTATAGTTAAGAATCAAGCTTTGTAGCAGTTCATGAGAAGAGGCACAGAATGTACTGGGATGTTTGGCTTGTGGTGTAGCATTTGTGTGTTATGAAACAGTTCGTGGGAATTGAGACAGCCTGGTCTCGTGATTCAAGGACACTCGGGGTGAGTGTAGATGGAGTATGTTATGTGTAGAATGGAGTTAGTCTTATTTTTTTGGCAAGCAATGAGGAATTGGAAGAAGGTGAATTGATTAGCCTATGATCAGTTCATTCAGCGTGATCGAGTTATGTGTATGATTTGTGGCAATACGTGTGAGGCCTGTTGGCCACCGTGATTGATGATTTATCAGGGGCATTCTTTTCTTATGTCTTATTAAGTGGGAGCGGATTCCGGAAGGGCTATGGTGGCTTGGACCACTACTTGCAGATTTGCATATTCTACGGTTATTGGAATTTACCTGTATGTTGCTATGATTTTCCTAAATTGAGTTAAGTGAAAAGTTCTTATATGATGAAATGTGAAAATATTAATGATTTCGGAGTTATGATGAAAAATCATGTTCTATCGCATGTTGGCATGTTGGGTGTAGTGAGTAGCATGGAGATGCAAAGTGAGGACCAAGGTTGCAGTTCGGTGTTGACAAGGATGTCACGTGCTCGAATGAGCAAGGAAAGAGTTGAATGATTAAAGTAAGTTGGTAGTGTATTCAGTGTCACCTGAAATTGATGTGTTGTGAAAAAGGCTTTGCCTCCTGGTTAAGGATTCTGGATCGCTTTTCAGCATTAGTGCGTCCGATGGTTTAGATGTTTGGACCCGTTATTTATTTTGAAAGATTGTGGGAGCACGTCCGATGGGAAGATTGTATAAGTGTGGCATGTATTCACTTGATTTGGCTAAATATTTAAACCAAGTACAAGGGTTGTGGTAATATAATTAATTTGAGAACTTATGCTTGGAGGGCACTTTTTATATTGGGTTATGAACTGAGGAGGATGCTCCGGGTATGATGGTTATTCTTACGTGATATGAGGAAAAAGTGAGTCACTACGGACCTTTGAAAGGTCATTAGCCATGTTAGGGCAATCAGAAATTGTCTTGAGATCGGTGGATTGATTTATTTGTGAATTGAGCGTTATATCAGGCCAATGTTGTTCATTTCAGCGAGCGTTCCCTATGGAGGAACACTCGAGGTGTTATTTTGTCATAAGCTATTCCAAGTAATGATGTATTGCGCCATATGAGTTGTGAGACGGCTTAGTAAATTCTTATGTGTTGAGGTTCCGTCTTGCGATGATGTTATATGAGCAGGATGGCTCTTGAGATTCAAATCTTGTATCGCAGCTCAATTGTGCTTGAGTTTTGTAGCCTATGTCGCTATGTCTTTCCTCAGGGATGGCATTATGCAGTTATCATGCTTACAATTGAAATTCGATATTTTTATTGTAATGAGAAGATTTAGCTCGAAGTGCAATCTCCTTACATGAGATCTATGTGTGGATCGGGTGGCACGCCGCCATGGGTATGTTATTTATATCGGGTTGCGCTCCGCAACAATGTGATGTCGAGTCTGGTCCTCAATATGTTATTTTCTTTGTGTGTATCACTTCCTATTTTCTAAGGAAAATTTTTAGTAGTGCAGGAGTTAGGTAATTCCTTCCAGAGTTTGATTTCCTGTTTGTGCTATGTTCGGATTGGTGGCCTATTGGCATGTTGTGGAGTCATAGAAGACTTGTGATCGCATTCAGAGTGTCTTATTGCCTGAGCAGTTCATACCGGGTGAGACGAGATTGTGGGATTTAAGATTGGTGCAACCGGATTATATGAAGTATATTAAAGAGCAAATGTCATTATTTTGTTCAACATGTGGTAATGTTTCTTGTCAGAAGCATAGACTCAACGATTGGTTGACTCGACAATTGATTATGAATTTTGTCATCTCATCAATCGTGGCGGTATTGTAATAGTTATAGTAAGACCTATGTAGGTCATGATGTGCAATGGGAGCATCAGATTCGGGGAATTTTGATTAATTCAAACAAAAATGTTATTGTGGTCCTATGAGTAAAGTGATGCAAAGTGTGAATTCAGCAGAGTTATGCAGTCATGTTTGAGTACAACGTATAGTGATTGATACGGTAATCGTATGTTGGAAACAGACCTGGCATAGAATTCCGGATATTGGAATTGGGCTCTAACTCTTATTTGCTTGAATAAAAGGTAATATATTTAGAATTAATCGAGCCAATATGCTCAGCTAAGTTGTGGTAGAACGGGAAGGTGCACGAGGTTCTAAGCAGTGATTTCAGGCTACAACGGTATAGTTTTCAGCACGTTCGAGGACGAACATATGTTTTTGTGGGAGAGATTGTAAGGACCTGGCCAGTCGTTTTAAGCCCTAGCACGTCATTCAGCGGTCTGAGTCCATGAGCAGATTCATTTCAGGTATTGTCACTTGTTCGCATAGTCAGAATTTAAATTCAGTGAGATAGGAGTTAAATTTAAATGGAAATTCTCATTTGAGAAGTTTAAAGTTGAAAGAATGGACTAGGATTGGATTTTTGAGTTAGCGAACTCAGAATCGCGATCTGAAAGTTCCAGTATGTTCGTATGATGATATCGGACATGGGCGTATGCCCGGATCGGGTTTTGGATGACCCGGGAGCGTTTTGGCACCTATTGTGGAAGTTAGCATTTTTGAAGAAATTTCTTAAGTTTGGCTTGTAGTGCATTTAAGCGTTATCAATGTCCGTTTGGGTTTCCGAGAATAGGAGTAGATCTGTATGATGATTCTGGTGTTGGGAGCACGATCAGAAGTGAATTCGGAGGTCCGTAAGTCCTTTTGGAGCAATTTGGATAAAGTTAGAATTTAAAGGTTTTTAAGAAGTTTAACCGGAGGTTGACTTTTGATATCGGGGTCGGAATCCGATTCTAAAAGTTAGAGTATGTCGTTAATGTGGAATATGACTTGTATACAAAATTTGAGGTCAATCGGATATGATTTGATGGGCTTAAACACCAGAAGTAGAAGTTGGAAAGTTCAAAGTTCATAAAGCTTGGATTGGAGGTCGATTGATGATTTTAGCATTGTTTAATGTTATTTAAGGCCTCGAGCTAGTATATAACGTGTTTTGGGACTGGTTGGTATGATTCGTTGGGGTCCCGAGGGCCTCAGATGGATTACGGGTGGCTAACGGATCAAATTTGGAAGTTAAAGAATAGCTGAAGGGATCTGGCTGCTAGTATTTCCGCTTTTGCGGAAATGGGACCGCAAAAGTGGGCCCGCAGAAGTGAGGATGAAGCCGTGGAAATGGTTGAGCATGAGGGCTCCAGGACCGCAAAAGCGACCCTTGATCCGCTGATGCTGAACCACAGAAGCGGAGAGGGAGACGCAGAAGCGGAATTGGCCAAGGGCGTGTGGACCGCAGATGCGGTCAAGATTCTGTAGATGAGGGACCGCATCTGCGGAAAGGGCATCGCAGAAGCGGGAAATGGCAGAATGGGAAAGATCCACAGAAGCGACCTTTGGACCGCATAAGCGGAACCACTGATGCGGCATGGCTTCCGCTGAAGCGGAAATTATTGGAAGCAGTACCTTGTTTTAAATTGTGGGATTGAGTTCATTTCTCCCATTTCTTCATGGTTTAGTCGATTTTTGGGGAGCTTCAAGAGAGGATTTTGTCGTCAATGTTGAGGTAAGTTACCCCAATTAGTTTTGAGTTAAATACATTGATAATGTATGGTTTTTAACATGTAAATTAGTAGAAAATTCAGGGTTGGAGGAAGACCTAGAAAATTAGTGTTTTTGTATTTTGACCATGATTTTGAGTATGGAATTAAGAGAAAATTATATATTTGAGTTCGTGAGCTCATGGGTAAACTTTATCTTCGAGAAATATCGGATTCCGGGCAAGTGGGCCCGATGGCATTTTTTTTCAAATTTTCGTTCGGGGGTTAGGAATTGTTATAAATTGGGTTGTAAAGTATAATTGAGTATATATTAATGGATTTATATGGTCGTTGGCTCGTTTTGGAGCATTGTGCATTGGTGCAAGTCTTCGGGAGAATGTAGAATGCCGGTTGCGGATCTTCGGAGCGAGGTGAGTCTCCTTTCTAATCTTGTGAGGGGGAATTTACCCCATAGGTGAAATAATAGATTACGTGCTCCTATATGTGGGGGATACATATGCACGGGGCGACGAGAGTCCATGTGTAGCTACTACGAACCTGTTAGGACACATCAGCATGTTATACTTGAGTTAGTTATGAACCTGTCAATGACTTGAATTATTTAAATCACCTTTGATTAGTAAACGAATTTAAAAAGTGATTAAACATCATTTCATGGATTGTTAAACAGAGAATTGGCATTTGGATAATTATTCCCCGAAAAAATTCTAATTTTGCTATATGAGCATGTATCTTACGTGTACCTGCATTGCATGGATGATTCGCGAGCAGGGTGATTATCTATTTTATGTTGACCGCGTCACATAGATGATTCACGAGCGGGGTAATAGATCGCATTAAAGTAATAAATGGATTTCTAAAAAGCCATAGGCTTCGTTTTCTCAAATTATTAAAGAGAAATGGCCTTTCTTGGATAATTGCTCCATGTTGACTTCTTTATTGATTATCTGTCTGTGTGTGTTTATTTTGGAAAGGGACGAACGCCTCAGTAGATTAATAGATGCATCTATAGGTGCGCCGTCGACCCTTGGCAAGTGCACATTTATTTCTGTTTGATCGAGTCGTCGCCTCAGTACAATTTGCGCATGTTTGTATTGCTGCCTGGACTTATTTAAGTTGTTACATGCCTCACTCTGGATCGAGATCATTTTGTTAATAATGAAAAGAAATCTTGGAAAATTTCCTATTATATAATTATGTGTTTACTAGTTTACTCTATTTGGATAAAAATCATGTTAGAAAATAAATCCACTGTTTAATATGTATATTGAGAATAAATAATCGTTAGACCATTAGAGTGTGTCAAAGATGACCATCTCTCTCTACCCCTTCGGGTTTAGGCGGGACACTCACTGAGTACACGTTGATTACGTACTTATACTACACTTCTATGCATTTTTGTTGCACATGTATATACCTCTAGCAACCTATTGGGCGTAGCAGCATTAATGATGCTGGGACTAGGTGAGCTGCATCATTTGATGCGACTGTACCTAGGGTAGTCCCCTCCACTATACTGTATTTACTTTTCGTCCCCTGTATTTTGGGCGGATGCTGTATTTTATTTCTCTTATCAGTAGTTGCTCATGTACATGTGACACCAGATTTCTGGGATGATTTACACCTGATTTGGACTAATTGTTATTATTTATATTTGAATTCAAGTAGTGAACTTTTATTTATAAAAATGGAAGGAAAAACCTTAGATTTTCAAAAGTATTAAAAGAGGAATTAATTGATAATTTAGTTGGCTGGCCTGATAGAGGTGTCCGGTGCCACCACGACCTTTAGTGGATTTTGGGTCGTGACATTTTTATTTTGTTTTATCATTTTCTTTTTTATATATATTTAAATTCAAAAACAATAACTAATAATAAAGTAAATAACTAATTATGCGACGTGATATTTTTTTAGGTTGCCAATTGGCTTAAGGAGAGAGCTTTTTCCTCTCCTTTTAATAATAGATAGATATAGAAGATTTAGTTTATTATTTTTGATTTTGATATATATAAAAATTCAAAATTAATAACCAAAAACTAATTCTAAACTAAATAACTAATTATTCCATGTGATATTTTTTTAGTTTGCTACTTAGTTTAAGGAGAGGGCTTTTCCCTCTCCTTTTAATAATATATAGATTTGAAGTAATAATATAGCCGAAACAATGTGTTCCATTTTATTTTTTAAAATTATTAATAATGTGAATATGCAATTTATTATTCGTAATTTAAAAAAGGTTTTACATTAATAAAAAGTTAATCGAAGTATTTTTAATTAAAGTAGAGAATGCATAAGAACAATTATAGGCTTTCCCGAAGGGTTAGGGCATTAAATACAATGCACTAATTTTGAATTAGTATTTATGTATGGAAAGTGCATTATTTAGTACCAATATTATCCCAATCATCTAAACAGAATAATATTTTAAAAGACAACATAACAAAATATTATTTAACGAACATTAAGTTGTTGAGTGACTTTTGTATGAAGTTGAAAAACAAAAAAAGAAGATAATGAACAATCGGATTAATACGAATGAAGTAAGTAAAAAGAAAATTAATTAATAAAGTTACACAAATCGTCCATCCTTCAAATGTAACATATCATAAATCGAAATTGTAAGCATTAAAAAAAATATACCTGGGTGATCCAATATTCATCTTTCTTCATGAAGGATATCTTATAGTAAATGCCATGTTGCTTGGCAAAATTTTTTTTTATGTGACATTGAATTTGATAAAAGTAGCATAGCAAATGATTTCCTAAGATATGATGTCGTTCCCCAATTCATTGTCATCATCTAATAAACCCAACACATAATGTGCATCTCTAAAAGCCTCATGATCAACCCCATTGATTTTTTAAAAATGGTCATAACTCTTTGGACCTTTAATGACATTCAACAACAATCTAAGGTAATATTGCTCGCCTGAGCCAGGTGGGACAAAGAATATTCTCCCTATAGAAATGCAGATGTTCTTCTTTTTTCCCATCTTTTTAAGTTTTGTTTCCACACAAACTTTAGAGGGAATTTTGCATAAGTCAATTCTCTTGCTTCAGGAAATATCTTATTAGCTTCAAACCAGCTTAAAAACTGTAACGACCCGACCCGTCGTTGCGGGAGTTACCACCCCGTTTTCCCCATTTTATACTTCTATATGTTTCATTATATGTGTTTGAAGAATTTGACGTAATTCGGATAGATTTCGGTTATAAATGAGACAATAAGTCTCTTTATGAGATGGTTAGTTTGGAAAAGTCAATCGAATGTTGACTTATGAGTTAGAAGGCTCGTAACGGATTTATGATGACACGACTAGTTTCGGGTGATGATTTGTGACTTAGGAGTGCAATCAAAATTTAATTTGGAGGTCCGGTGTAGAAATAGGCTTGAGTTGGCTAAGGTCAGATTTTGGCGAATTCTGGTTGATAGGTGAGATTTTAATTCGAGGGTCGGAATGGAATTCTGAGAGTTGCAGTAGCTTCGTTAGGTGATTTTGGTTATGTCTGCAACTTTTCAGGTAATTCGAATGTTATTCGTCTTGATTTTGATTGTATGCGCATTTCGGAAGTTTTAGTTTAACTTAGGCTTGAATATGTGGTAATTCGATGATTTCGATTTTTATGATGGTGTTTTTATGTTATGTTCAAGTTTGAATGAAATAATAGAATATATTTGTGCATTTGGTTGAGGTCCCGAGGGCCTCGGGGTGATTTCGGATGGCTAACCGGAGTTTGGAACATGAATAATACAGCAGAAAAATTGCAGAGAAAATTTGCTCTATGCGATCTCAGAAGTTGTCATGCGATCGCATGGAAGAAATTTGAGGGGAGTTTGAAATGTGCTATGCGAACGCGGTCTGGGTGATGCGATCGCACAGGGTAAAGATCCTGCGATATGCGATCGCGGGTGATTATGTGCGATTGCGTAAAGTAAATTGACGGAGGAAAAATTTTGTGATATGCGATCGCGTGGACCGTTATGCGATCGCATAGAAGGGGCTTCTGGAGCTCGGCAAAATGTTTAATACCCTTATATCCATGACCCACCTTATTTTTCCACCATTTTTACTCCACCAAGAGAGCTTTTTGAGCGATTTAAAGAGGGTTTTCAACGGTTAGTGATTAGAGGTAAGTCTCTTGACTTAAAAAAACTATTTTTATGAAGAATAAACCCTCAAATCCATGAAAATAGGTTTAAATTGTGAAGAACTAGAGCTTGATTTTTGAAAACGAATTTTGTGGATTTGAAAGGCCATTTGAGCTCCGATTTTGGTAAACCTTATATGTACGGACTTGTGGAGAGACGAGGAATCTGTTCGTATGATTTTTAGAATTTTTCGAGTAGTGGGCCCGGGACTCGGGTTTTACCAACTTCGTGAATTTTAATACTTTTCGAGTATTTTTTATTGGGTTATGTTTCATTAACCCGTATTTATGTATTCATTGTGATTTTGAATAGATTCGATGCGTGAGGAGGTCGATACGAAAGGAAAAGGCATTGCGGACCATTCTACGGCAGGATAAAGGTGGGTAGTTGGTATATATAATGGCCTAAGGGTTTGAAACCCCGGCTTATCACATTGTGATGCTATTTAGGGCGTGACTCGCACCGCATAGCATGTGCGGGATTGGTTATGACAGGGGATTGTGACTTGATCCATCCCGAACAAGAATAAATCTATATTTGGCGATTGATAAGCACCCTAAGTTGAATATATCTGGACTTAATGCCATGTTTGGGGCCTTGTGCCGACCAGTAGTATCCTTAGAGGATGATTATCTTTGTGATAGCATGATTTGTATAATCATTGATCTCATTCCTATGATAAATCACTATTATGACACGCTAAGTCACTTTTCTTGGAGTAAATAACTAATATATATTTTTATTCATGAATTGGAAATTAAGAAAGTAAATTAAATTTTTTTTGTGACTCATATGCATATTGTGGACTGAGTATGGATTGTGCTGCACGCCGAAGCGAATGTTATGATTATATTGCGTTTGGCCGGAAGGAGCCCCTCCGGATTCTGTACACACCCCCAGTGAGCGTCGTCGACGTTAAATGGATTGGGCTGTACGCCACAGCTTGGTAATGTACATTGCATTGCATTCATGCGTTGTTATTTACCTGTGCTAACTGTTATTAGCTATTGTTGCTGGTTTGTAGTAGGATATCATACCGTTAGTTTTAGCTTTGCTTTGTGGCATTTTCGTGGATTTCTTATCATCAGTCATTTTATATGCTTATTACTCACAGGGTTCTTAGTACTCACCCCTACTCCCTGCACCTTTGTGTGCAGATTTAGGTACACCGGAGGTTTAGCTGAGCAGTCCTGTTTTCCAGAGATATCAGAGTTGTTGTGGTAGCTTCTTGACGTTCGCAGTACCTGGCTACTCTTCTTATTCCAGTTTTATTTATATATACATTTTCAGACTTGAGTATTTTGTTGAGATATTGATTCCCGATTTTGTTTAGAGGCTCTAGACTCGTGACCCCAGATCTTTTGGGATTGTTATTATCATTTTTTGCACTTCTTAGTATTATTATTCTATAATTATTGGATAATTATTTTAAGACTATTATATTCTCCTTAAACTGTCGGTTTCGAGATTTATTGTTGTTATGAGAATGATGGTTGTTCAGGCTAGCCTAGCTTTAGGGTTGGGCGCCATTCACGACTGGGTGTGGTTCGTGACAAGTTCGTATCAGAGCCTAGGTTACTAGGCCTCGCGAGTCATGAGCCGGTTTAGTAGAGTCTCGCGGATCGGTATGTAGACATCTGTATCTATCCTCGGGAGGCTATAGAACCTTTAGCAAAACACTTCACTTTCTTGGATTTCTTATCGTGCGTATTTGATTTATCTTGAGATATAACTCTTGAAATTCCTTCCACACGTCTGCATGCGCATGCGAGCTCTCAATAATATATTTGTCGTGATGGCTAGTGATTCCCTGATCGAGGGGTGAGATGTAATCTCCATGAGTTCATATAGGTCCAGTATGGAGGACTTGAGGCCGAATCTTGGCCTATGGTTGGAGCACCGACGTGCTGATTTTGAGAGCTGGTATTATGAACTTATATGTTCAGTATTGCCCCTAATTGTGGGAATGTCGGCGAGATAGCTACGTGACGGGTATAATGGGGTTGTGTGGTGTGTTTATATGACTTGGAAGAGTCGAGGAGAGACTGCTAGATGATAGATGTTCCATTAAGTGTTTGATCTCCTTTGTGATTGGATGTGTTGCCCTGAGTTGTGGGTGCGTGGAGAATCTTTTCAATTCCCCTAGTTGGGAGCGAAGTACATAGAACGTTGCGGGCTGAGTTCAGACCGGGAAGATTATACGATCGTGTAACTTATGTGATGGTGGAAGGCATGCTGAAATACTAAATTGAGGCGAAGCAGGTGGGATATCTCCTGTGAGGTGTCCTTAAAAGGTATGATCCTTATGTGTAATTGCAAGGTATTTTCTATGTGTATGATTTGAATATGTGCAACACATGTCCATGTATCAAGTTTGATAATATAATACAAGGAGCATTGAGATTAATGTTGATGATATACGTTGTGATGTTTTGTCGACTGGTAGCCGTGTTGTTAGGATGGTTTTGGTGATTCTCTGGCAGGTGAATAGGCCCAATTACAAAGGAAACTCTGCCGAAATTATTGAAAATTTGGGACTTAGTAAAAATTTGGTCGCTTAGAGAGTAGGCTTAACTGTTATGTGAGTGAATGCAAGAAAATGCAGAAGAGTTAAAATTCCAGATTTATGTTTCCATAAGCTTATGGAAGAGAGGTATCTCACTATGGTATTTACGACAGCGATGGAGCATGCACGTTATGAGTATAGTGAGTTATGATATATAGCTTCGACCTGAGTTGGGGAGGTTGTTGTTGATTAGCGGATTGTACAGTTATGTACTATGTAAGTTCTGATTTGATGCATGCTGGTGAATCAATTCTGGTTGCGGAAATTGGATCGAGAATGACACGAGTGAAGGAAAATTTTAGACAAGACGTCAAGAAATCGGATGGGCAGGAAAGATGTTTCGATGGTTAAGATAAATATGTATTGTCATTAGCGTCACCTGAGAGCGGTGTTGCATCCGGGTTAGTGATTCTTGTTCGCTTTACAAAGTTAATACGACCGATGGTTTGGAGGTATGCTCCTGATATTGTTGTAGTAGGTTGTGGGAGTGTGTTCCACTGGAAGACTTTATAAGTGTGACATGTGATCACTGGACTGATTAAATATGTAAACCAAGTATGAAGTTTGAGATGATGTCGTTAAATTAAAGATTCATGCCTCGAGGGCACTTGTCATATTGGGTTGTGAAGTGGGGAGGATTACTCTGAGTATGACGGTTTCTCTTGTGTTCTATGAATAAAATCGAAGTTATTATGGACCTTGAAAGGTTATTAGACTAGTTCAGTGTGATCAGAGTCGGCTTAAAGTCGAAGGATAGACTTAATGTGAATAATGGCTCTGTATCAGGCCAGATGTGTGCATTTTTGTAATGCGGTCCTCGTGGAGTAGTAGTTAGGTTGATGTTTCTTTGTCAGATATTTCGCGTAGTGATGCATTGCGCTGTATGAGTTGTGAGACGGCTGGAGAAACTGCTATATGTTAAGAATCCGCGCAGGAATGATGTTATATGAGCATTTTGTCTCTTGAGATTCAAGTTGTAGATCGCACCTCAGTTTTGCTTGAGTTTTGTAGCTTATATCGCTATATGTCCCTCAAAGATATTATTATGCACTTAGCATGCGTACGACCGATACTCGGTATTATGTTGTAATGAGCAAATTTGGCTCAATGTGCATCTCCTTATGTGAGATCTATGTGTGGATCGGGTGGCACGCCGCCATGGGTATGTTACCTGGATCAGGTTGCACGCCGCAACAGTGTGATATCGAGTATAGTTTTCTATATTCCATCTTTGTATGCCTTGCTTCCTGTTTTTCCAAGGAAAGTTTGTATTAGTGCGCAGGATTTGATAATTCCTTCCAGAGTTCATTTTCTTTAGTACCGCATTCGAATGGGTAGCCTATTGGCACATTGGGGCATCATATGTGACATTTAATTATGTTTGGAGTGGCTTATTTCCCGAGCAGTTCGTACTGGGTGAGACGATATAATTGAATTCGAGATCGGTGTAATCTGAGTATATGAAGTAAAATTAAGGAGCTAAGACAATTGTTTGGTTCCGAATAAGGAGACAGTTCTTGCCAAGAGTATAAAACTAAGGAATTGTTGTCTCGACGATGGCTAAGAATGTATATAGATCTAATCCGTCGTATCAGTATTGTGAGAATTAACACAAGGCATCAGTATGTCATGCAGAGCATGGGATATGTAGTGATTCTTTCTAAGCGATTAGATAAGAGAGCTTCAGATGATTAGGGAAGATTGTATTACTAAGTGGAAGTGATATGACGCGAGTATGTGTTTCAGAAAAAAGGTAATTTGATTAAACTAATTATATTTCAGTAGTGTTGCGGGATGTTCTTGTTGGGTCCACTAGGAGTATTCGGGTTTTCTTGCTAGCACAGGTAAATATTTATTATCTGTCGTGGAATGATTATGTATCAAATGGGAACTGGGATCAGGTATGATGATTTGTGTGCTATATGGAGTTCTGATGTACAGGCTATGTTGTAGTGGTGGTTATTTATACGCTGGTATGTTATATTTTGGATGTGGTGTTGGAATTCAGACTGGTTGTTGTAGTGTTGGGTGATTTTGAACTATTGCATTAGGGGGTTACGCCGGAAATGCCACGGGTTAAGTGGTGAAGTGCATTAGAATATGTCTTAGCAGAATGATTTATATTTCAATTAACCAGCGGACAGCTGGGAAGGAGTACTTTCTTCACTAGGCATTTGTGATAGATGTTAGTGCAGAGGTTGCTACCATTGACCCCGTTTCATTATTGAGGAACTTTTCGAATACGTTTCGTACAGCCGGGAGTGTAATCGGGTGAGATTGTGTATTTCGGCATTTATTTGGTGCCTTCGGCAAGAGTTATAGAAGTGGAAGAAACATTTTCATGCTTCTTGGTACTGAGTTCATTGGCTGGCCGATATGGTTATGCTTTTAGCTTGAGTTAGCTTGGTTGACCCTGAGTTGTATTTTTGAGGAATAGGTTGAGTCTATCGTTATTGAGTTTGTTAGTGATCTGAGGAAAGCTATGAGTTGTTTTTCTATGTTGTGACACATTGTGATTTATTAGTTATGGGCACATGTGGTGCGGTTCCATTGAGAATTCATAGAGAAATTCAAGCGGGAAGAGTAAATGAGTATTGCTCGGTGTATGGAGCATTGGTTATGGTCCATTGGGTTGTGTGTTGTGTGTTCTCTGTTTCACCATGGGTGTAATGAATTGTGTTGGTTTCAGACATCAAATGTGTGTGGTTGTTGATTTTGAGCATAGCGGATTGAGGTGTTTCAGGTGTAACTGTGTTGGGATAGGATCGTGCATTGTAGCGAGGCTACAGGAGTTATGACCTTTCGGAGTAGATTCAGGCATTCTATTTCTATGATATGAGGCTGGGTCTCAGCCTTGTAATGTAATGGCATTGATGAGCTTGAGGTACAGCTCTTTCGTTTGGTCATTTGTTATGATTGAGTGTGTTCAGATCGTTTTTTACTGGTGCGTGTATTATGCAAGATGTGGTTTAGACTTGTATTGAGGTATCATATCATCAGAGTGGTGTTGGATTTGAGGTGATCGTTGGGTTCATTAATGAATACAGACAGATTTGATCTCAGCTTGTTAGGAAGATAATATCGAGGTTTGACCCAGAAATCTGTTGTGATATCAGTCAAGGGAAGTGGTTTCATGAATGGTTGATCTGAGAGATGATTATGATTTATAGTGTGTTTCATTCATCGTTGGCAGTATAAGAAAGTGTGGGAATAAGGCTTTAGCTAATAAGAGGTTCTCTACCGATAAGTGGTTACTGGGGACAACTGTGGTGAACAGTAGTTATGATTCCAAGTGTTTGGTTTAGGTGGTATATCATATGTTTTCACCTGAGGGCGCAAGTATGGGTTATTACAGCTGGTTCGGGCCTACTCCAAGTACAGATGCAAATTTCTGATCTTGTGTATGATTTTTAGAAAGTGCGACATGGTTCTATGGTTCGGTTTATAGATTAAATGGACTGTGAAAGTTCGGATGTATTGTTTTATCGGGTCTATACAATATAGAGTGACGAGGAATCACCCCAGGAATATGGTTGGTAAGATCATTTAGCTACTGGTTCGCTTCTAGAACAACTCTCGATACGCTCGAGGATGAGCGTTTATTTAAGTTGGGGAGGATGTAACGACCCGACCCGTCATTGAGGGAGTTACCGCCCCGTTTTAACCATTTTATACTTCTATATATTTCATTATATGTGTTTGAAGAATTTGAAGTAATTTGGATAGACTTCGGTTAGAAATGAGACAATAAGTCTCTTTATGAGAAGGTTAGTTTGGAAAAGTCAATCGAATGTTGACTTGTGAGTTAGAAGGCTCAGAACGGATTTTCGATGATTCGACTAGTACCGGGTGATGATTTGGGACTTAGGAGCGCAATCAGAATTTATTTTGGAGGTCCGGTGTAGAAATAGGCTTGAATTGGCTAAGGTTGGATTTTGACGAATTCCGGTTGATAGGTTGACGAATTGGCTAAGGTTGGAATTCCAAGAGTTGCAGTAGCTTCGTTAGGTGATTTTGGATATGTCTGCAAATTTTCAAGTCATTCGGACGTTGTTGGTCGGGATTTTGATTGTATGTGCATTTCGGATGTTTTAGTTTAACTTAGGCTTGAATCTGTGGTACTTCGATGATTTCGATGTTTATGATAGTGTTTTTATGTTATGAGAAAGTTTGAATAAAGTAATACAAAATATATGTGCATTTGGTTGAGTTCCCGATGGCCTCGGGGTGATTTCGGATGACTAACGGAAGTTTGGAACATGAATAATGTAGCAGAAAAATTGCAGAGAAAATTTGCTCTATGCGATCGCAGAGGTTGTCATGCGATCGCATAGAAGAAATACGATGGGTGTTTGAAATGTGCTATGTGAACGCGGTCTGGGTGATGTGATCGCACAAGGTAAAGACCCAGTGATATGCGATCGCGGGTGATTATGTGTGATCGCGTAAGGTAAATTGAGGGAGGAAAAATTTTGTGATATGTGATCGTGTGGACCCTTATGCGATTGCATAGAAGGGGCTTCAGGAGGTGGGCAGAATGTTTAAAACCCTTATATCCACGACCCACCTTATTTTTCCAGCATTTTTACTCCACCAAGAGAGTGTTTTAAGCAATTTCAAGAGGGTTTTCAACGGGTAGTGATTGGAGGTAAGTCTCTTGACTTAAAAACACCATTTTTATGAAGAATCAACCCTCAAATCCATGAAAATAGGTTGAAATTGTGAAGAACTAGGGCTTGGTTTTTGAAAACGAATTTTGGGGATTTGAAAGGCCATTTGAGCTCCGAATTCGGTAAACCTTATATGTACGGACTCGTGGCGAGACAAGGAATCTGTTGGTATGATTTTCGAAATTTTTGAGAAGTGGGCCCGGGGCTCGGGTTTTACCAACTTTGTGAATTTTAATACTTTTCGAGTATTTTTATATGGTTATGTTTCTTTAACCCATATTTATGTATTCGTTATGATTTTGAATAGATTCTATGCGTGACGAGGTCGATACGAAAGGAAAAGGCATTGCGGACCATTGTACGGCCGGATAGAGGTGAGTAGTTGGTACATATAATGGCCTGAGGGTTTGAAAGCCCGACTTATCACATTGTGATGTTATTTAGGCTGTGACTCTCACCCCATGGCAGGTGCGGGATTGGTTATGACTGGGGATTGTGACTTGGTCCATCCTGAACAAGAATAATTCTATATTTGGTGATTGATACGCACCTTGTGCTGAATATATCTGGACTTAATGGCATGTTTGGGGCCTTGTGCCGACCTGTAGTATCCTTAGAGGATGATTATCATTGTGATAGCATGATTTGTATAATCATTGATCTCAGTCATGTGTTAAATCACTGTTATGAAATGCTAAGTCACTTTTCTTGGAGTAAATAACTAATATATATTTTTTCATGAATTGGAAATTGGGAAAGTAAATTGAAACTGTTACGTGACTCATATGGATACTGTGGACAGAGTATGGATCGGGCAGCACGCCGCAACGAATGTTATGATTATATTGCGCTTGGGCTGAAGGAGCACCTCCGGAGTCTGTACACACCTCCAGTGAGCGCCGTCGACGTTAAATGGATCGGGCTGTATGCCACAGCGTGGTCATATGCATTGCATTGCATTCATTCATTGTTATTTACTTGTGCTAACTGTTATTAGCTGTTGTTGCTGGTTTGTAGTAGGATATCGGACCATTAGTTTTAGCTTTGCTTTGTGGCATTTTCGTGGATTTCTTATCTTCAGACATTTTATATACTTATTACTCACTGAGTACTTAGTACTCACCCCTACTCCCTGAATCTTTATGTGCAGATTCAGGTACAGTGGAGGTTTAGCTGAGCAGTCATGTTTTCCAGAGTTATCAGAGTTGTTGAGGTAGCTGCTTGACGTTCGCAGAACCTGGCTACTCTTCTTATTCCAGTTTTATTTATATATACATTTTCAGACTTGAGTATTTCGTTGAGATATTGATACCCGATTTTGTTTAGAGGCTCTAGACTCGTGATCCCAGATCTTTTGGGAGTGTTATTATCAGTTTTTTCACTTCTCAGTATTATTATTCTATTATTATTGGATAATTATTTTAAGACTATTATATTCTCCTTAAACTGCCGGTTTCGAGATTTATTGTTGTTATGAGAACGGTGGTTGGTCACGCTAGCCTAGCTTTAAGGTTGGGCGCCATTCACGACCGGGTTTGGGTCGTGACAAAAACATAGATTCCTTTACGGTTGATCTATTGGCAACATCATCAATTGGATCATCATCCGAAAATATTACCGTCTGATTATTTGGTAGGTGAAAAGATAGCATTTCTTCGGGTGGTTCCCTATGGTGTATTGGAAATTTAAAAATTCTCCAAGAAGCTTCACAAGGTGATATATATCGGCAATCACAATACATATTTATTTCATCAATGACCACCGATTCTTCATTATTTACACTTTGAGAAAAAGCTGAGGTGACACGATCATTACCTTTATTCACATACTTAAATAAGTATTTAATGGATCGTGATTGGTTACACCGCTTCACGTTAATATGTGTACCATACTTCTTTAATTAAAATCTATTATGTGGTACAACATACCTATTATCCAACTCAATCCATACTCTCTTTGCAGTTTTACCATCATTCCTTCTTCTGTAAATTGGATACTCATCTTCATCAATTGTGGTTGATGACACAAATTTTTTTGGAAAGTGCTTTGTGCATCTACCATTTTTTATGCACGGAGAATATTTTCTAGCAGTACGACCAGGACCATGCATCATGAAAGTTGTAATAACATTATAATACGAAGAATCTACTTTTTTATCTGGAAATTCTGCTGAAATTATTCCATCAATATCTCCAACATTTGAGTATTTATTCATAAAAAAAAGCAAGATGTGTGCATGAGGCAAGCTTCGCTTTTGGAATTCAATTGTATAAATCACTGAAGAATGAAAATGTAATTAGATCATTAAGCTTATATGTTAGTTATTTTTAATATTAGCATATGATAACGTTAATGTGCAAACATAATAATTCTGTAAAACATTAATATTATTCCTATTATACCTGCTTTTACTTCTCCAAAAATTTTATTGTCGCGTAGATCCTTTATCATGCGATCCAGCTTGATTTTGAAAATCCTTGTTAAAATGTCGGGATGATCTTCTGGAGATAATCCCCTACTCTCTACAAATCTAGTAATCTCTTACCATTTTGGGTTGCAAGTAAAATTGATGAACATATCAGGGTACCCCGCCCATTTGCAAATTTTCATGGGATCTTGATAATTCTACAACATGTATCGTGCACCTCCTGTAAAGCTGGAAGAGAGTATGACTCTTTGTCCTTGAGAAGAAGATTCTATATCCCCATGTAAAACAACATCTTGTAACCCTTTATAAAAATATGCTCTCAGTTGTTTTTGATGAAGCCTAATAAACCTTAATCAAGAAGATTCCATTATTGTATAACCATCTACCAAGAATTGCTGAAATAATCTTCTAGCTGACACGATTGTTGGATCTTCATCCTTCCTTTCTTGAATTTTATATGATAAGTACTCACGTGTGCTAACACATTTTCTTCCACCAGTTGAATCATCAATATCATTTAAAGGAATATCTTCTCGGTATCAATCTTCACCATACAGAAATAGTAATGGATATTGCAAACCTATGTATGCTGCATTTAATTCATTTATCATTTGTAGTTGTCCAAATTGGCTTTCAACTATGATATCGCTGCCAGACCTTGTTCGTTCAAAATCTCCTACAATCAAAGCAGCTACTTTCGAAACGGTTGGTAAATTGTATCTTCTTCCATTAGATCCTCTTTTCCCAATCAATCTAAGCTTAACATTTGAGGTCCCATCTGTTTGAAATTGAACTCTCAACATTCTAAATGACTTTGTAAGAACAATGTTCTCATCATGAATTTGCTTCAAGTCATTCACAATTACAACATGAAATTGATTGTTCAATTCACCACGGCTGTAAAGAAAAAAATTATATTCAACTAACAATTTATGTCTTATTAAAAGTATAATTTTAAAATAATTTGAGTAACCAATTGTATGTGCCAACCTGATAGCATGAATTCTATTTTTCACCTCATTTTCTTTATCATAGATATAAAGTTGAGCAAATTTTGGAGAAGATCCCTCCGGAGGAAATAAGCTTCAAATCTGATGATAGTTTTGCCGAGACAATCTGAATGTTCTCGGTCCCTTTGTTTTGTTGACAGAGAAATCCAATCTTTCCTCCCATTGAAGTAAATGCAATTATAGAATTATATGTTCGAATGTTCTCTCTAAAATGTTTGCTTTTTGTACCTTCATAAAATTAGGTTAGGTTAAACAAACATATATATATATATATATATATATATGCAAAATTATAGTGTATCTTATTAATAAAATGAATTTATTTATTAACCTGATCCAAATAATAAATTTTTCAAAATCGAAGGAGGCTCCTTTGGAGTTGGTCGCTTGAATTTTCCACGACCATAACATAAAGTGAAAACAAGATTTTATTTGTATACTTCTGCTCAACTCTTTCCTCAAACCAGAAATAAGCCCCACAATATTCACATTCATAATTGGAATCTTCAATATCCCAGTATTCTAGTTGTATGAGAGTAAAATAAAGAGATAAAGTTAAAGAAGTTATTACATAGAAGTAAAAGTAAGTTGTATATGTACCTTGAAATTACGACATACTTACGTTCATTGGTGATCCATCTCTATATACTCATATATGTGGATGTTTTAATGGATTTGACCATTATCGAACATTGATGAGTTATATGCGAATACCTTCAAAAACACTGTCATCTTCATTTGCGTCGTGAATATGTACGTTGGATTGCATTTGGCCTTGATGAATAAATTATAATTTAATAAACTTGTATGTATGACTATGAGTTGTGGTTAATTCAAAGACATACCTGGTATATCAGCATCAATATTGTCATATTCAAATTCTAAATATTAAAACTAATGGTTAGCCGTTTTCCAATTTCAAATTAAGGAAAAACTATATTGCTGTCACAATCCGAATTTTCCACCATCGGGAGTTGTGATGGCGACTACTAATAGGATCTAGGCAAGCCAATTAATTAAATACTTCTCTTATGAACATTAACAATATAAATAAGAACGAGGCAATTAATATAAAATCGGAAGTCTCAAAACATAAATAACTGAAACCAAGTGCGGAAGTTCAAATACACCTCTACCCAGATTTGGTGTCACTAACTCACAAACTTCTACAGAATGCTAAATACAAAGTTTGAATAAAAATACAGTACTGTCTGATCTGATACAAAGGAAATCAAACGAAAAACAGAGATAAGAGATACTCTGGGCCATGCGGACGCCAGGAAAGCTACCGCGAAAATCTCTGGACTAAAGTAAGCACCCAACGCTCCTACGGCGGTCCAAAAGCTCATGCTCCGGTACTATGATTTGTGAAAAAAGATGCACAGAGTGTAGCATCAGCACAACCGACCCCATGTGCTGGTAAGTGCCTGGCCTAACCCCGGCAAAGTAGTGACGTCGCTAGACTGGACAAATAC
>MU736306.1:0-18462 GCA_026770625.1 Nicotiana glauca
CTTGTAAACCGGATTATATTTGCAGCGACCGCATTGTCCTTTTTATAAGGCATAGTTGGGCGTGATCAAATTTTAGTGGTAAGTATTCCTGCCTGTCACGCGGGTGACCCGGGTTCGATCCCCGGCAACGGCGCCAAAATTTGATCACGCCCAACTATGCCTTATAAAAAGGACAATGCGGTCGTTGCAAATATAATCCGGTTTACAAGTCCGGAGTCGAATCCCACAGAGNCACCCGATTTTTCTCTTAATTTCTAGCTTTAACCGAAATTCTATTTTTTGATTAAACAAATATACATATTGAGTTAGTTTTGGATCAGATCAAAAAGGAATTAGTAGATAGAGTAGAATTCTTTAGTGTGTCGAGAAAAGCTATAAGTAGGAATGCTGTTTTACAAAGAATTCTGTGTACTTAGTTTTATTCTGGAGGCCTAAATTTTCCACACATAACCTTCTTCGAAGGTAGATGTGTGTTTAATTAGGTGTTCTTTAGGTGTATTGATGTTCATGTTGGCGGGTATGATAATAATGTTTACAGATGTTACTAAAAAAATCAATTTTTATATATTTTTCTTTTCGTTTTAATTGCCACGAGGAAGACAGAACCAAGTGGTTCAAGTAGTGGTCCCTTATAGCACACCAATGTAGCCCTTTTAAGTCTTCGGTGTCCAAGTTGTTTATCCATTAAATAGCCGAGCTTTCGTTGTAAATCAATAGACACGAGACTTGCCTTTTCACCCACGGTTCCTTGCCATTGGATTTATGATTCAACTAGCTCATCTTTCAAATACCCGCTGAGCAAGTTGTTATTGCCATTTAATTCGCTCAAGAGTAGTCATTCCAGTCCACTTCAATTAAATTTTTTTTGATTGTTTTTATAAATATTAAGGAATTTATTTTTAATATTAAATAACAATAAAATTGACCATATTAATCTTAATTTATTTATTAAAAATACAATAAATACCCTTATATATATTCTTTATTGTACGGGCAACTTTGGAAAAAAGAAGTTAATCCCTTTTTTATATCTAGAAAAATCAAATATTATGGAATGCCAAAAAATGAGTCAAAAATTAAATTAATGTTGTTGTAACGGGAATACTAATAATAAAGCATACTGTGATAATAATACTCTTTCCGTTAGATAATATTTTGATGGTTTTCAAAAGTAATATTTCTAAGCTGAAATATGTGAATATATAGTTATATACTGCTCTTTCTTTTTCTTTTTAAATTTTTTTTTTCTTCACATCTTGTAATAAGCAAGCTTTAAAACGTTTCTTTCCATGCGCTTGTAAAATGTTGACCACTTCAATTTTGTTAAAATATGAAAAGTAAAGTCAGCGGGTAATGGATTTGAAGAAATAATAATAATAATAATAATAATAATACCAAAGATTATGATACCCTTCAGTTTTGACCAATTGGGAAGGGCATTCCTAATGCGTTCGTTATACAACTAAAGTATGACCACCTTTATTTAGGTGACAAGTGGCGGAGCCACATGCAACCAAGGGGTGTCAACCGATACCTCTTCATCGAAAAATTATACTGTTTAGCTCGGTAATTTTTTTTAAAATATGTATATATACTGTATAATGACACCCCTCGACTTCTTGTTGAGTTTGTTTTTTTATATTTTGACTCTTATTAATAAAAATTTTGGCTCCGCTACTTAGCTGACAGCAATCAGAATGTAGTTACCGAGGTGACAGCGATCCAGCTTTGATGTTGATACATAAATGTACAAAAGAAAGTATATTAATCAGAATGTAGTTAATAGATAAACAAAGACCAAGTGAACAAAACAGGCAACTTCCGCTCAAGAATCCGTTCCATCATCACAAGGCCTCCCTATATATACCCCAGCCAAAACAATCAGCTTCAGTCAGATAACAGACTTTTGAAATTGGACCAAATCCTTCATCGGTTAAATTACTTCAATTTTGTTCATTTTCTTTTTGTGCAACTTTGCAACAATGGTAGCAGCAGAGAAGCACGTCCATGATCTGCCAGAAGACTGCATTTGTACCATAATATCTCTCACTTCTCCGCCGGACGTACTAAAACTGTCGTTGGTTTCTTCAACTTTTCGGTCAGCGGCAGCATTGGACTATGTTTGGAATGTTTTCTTGCCTTCAGATTGGCGAATAATTGCAAGAAAAGCTATCAGCCCTTTGAAGTATACTACAAAAAGGGAGCTTTTTCTCTGTCTCTGCAATTCCATTCTAATAGAAGGTGGCAATAAGGTAAGACTTAAACGACTCATATATTAATACCCATTTTCTTGTGACAATTAAAACGTATAATTGATATATTTCTTTTTATTTTTCATGTTCCAGTGCTTTGCTTTAGATAAATCAACCGGGAAAAAGTCATATGTAATTTCTGCAAAAGAGCTTTCTATTTTATATGGAAATGAACCAGATCATTGGAACTGGAAAACTATACCAGAATCAAGGTAAAATTCCCTTCTTTTTTCCTTTTGTTTCCTAGTATTATTAAAGATAAAATTTCATGAAATTCTAAATGGTATTCCTGCTTTATAGGTTTGCAGAAGTAGTTGAACTGAAAACAATATGCAGACTAGAAATACAGGGGAAGATGAAAACAGGGGAGCTATCTCCAAACACAACATACGGAGCTTATTTACTAATGAAGATTTCAGATGGATCATTTGGGTTGGATTCTATTCCAGTAGAGAGTAATGTTAAAGTGGGAGATCGAGAATTCGTCAACACTGCGTATCTACGCAACCCAAGGAGCAAGAAAGTGCAGTTGGAGTCTTTGTTTTACAGGAACAGAATGGAGACGTTAAAAGCAAGAGTAAACAAAGGGGAAGAAAAACTGCCTCGTGAAAGAGAGGATGGGTGGTTGGAAATTGAGCTTGGAGAGTTCTTCAATGGAGGAAATGGTGATGAAGATATCATAATGAGGTTGATGGAGGTGAAGGGTTATCATGTTAAAGGTGGGCTTGTCGTTGAAGGCATTGAATTAAGGCCTAAACGCTAGGGTAAATGAGAGTGTAATTGTAGGATAGGATGTATTTTTGTTTTGTTTTGTTTTGTTATTCAGTTATTTATACCTTTATTGTGCTCTTTTGTGTAAACCAACACGTTTTTTCATTTATTTTCTCCTTTTTCAACAGAAAGTGATCATCGAAGAATTAAAACTTTATACAATGATGGTGTAAAAGAATTTACTATAATAACACTTTAAAAATAATTACAGATAATTTAATGAAACGAAATACCAGAAAAGTAACACGCAAGTAATTGCTTGGTACAACAAATTAAATTATAATTTTAACTTAAAATTTATTTATGAGAAGTTTGTTTTACCACTTTGGATTTTGGAGTCCTTTTGGTTGCGGCTTCTATATTGGTCAGAAATTTGACTACTCGACCATTGCGGTGCCGACCCCATCCCTAATATCTATTTTTTAAGCGACGGCTAATGAACTCGCCCTCGCCCAATCCGTACCAGTTATGAAGCAAGCGTCGAGGTTGGAATCCTCCCCCCATGAGGGGAGCATCACTTCCTCGACCTGGTCGACCAAGACAGGGTGTGATGAGCGCGAGGCCTTCGACTATAAATAGAGGAAAGAAGAGTCAGACATGGGGGATTTTTCTCGATATTTCTCTCTCACCAAAAAGCAAAGAACACGGCTCATTTTCGAGAGGGCTCTGGAGGGTGATAGATGAACTGTAATTTCCTGAACCTCTCCAAGGAAGGGCAGGGTCGGTTTCTTTGATCAATGAAAGTTTCTTAAATGTTATCCCAATTGAATCTCCTATCTCGTTGCTTCATCTTCTGATTCGGTACTAATTATGAATGGCTACGATTTATCCCATCAACTATATTGATTGATTTGCTCGAAAAGTATTATCTAACTTTTTAAGTCAAACAATTTGGCGCCGTCTGTGGGGATTTCCTAGCGAAAACTCTTAGTTCTTCCCGGATCAAAGGAAAAGAAGCACCAGGAGGATAAATCGACTCAAACCAGAATCGATGGAAGTGCGCCAAACAGAGAAGATGGAGGAATCTTCCCCCGCTTTAGCTCCCACTCATCCTCCCTGCCGTGTTAGGCCGGAAACTGCGCAAATGCACCGCAAACAAGAAATCGAAAATCACCCTGGAACAATCTGAATGCCATGGTCAAGTAGACGAGCATAACACGGATACGACATATGACCTTCAGGCTATGTGCCTTCGCCATCGAAGTAGTATAGTTCGACCTCGCTCGAACTAGATCTCAGGCTATGTACCTTTGCCATTAAAATATTATCGTTCGACCTCGCTCGAACTAGGTCTCAGGCTATGTGCCTTCGCCATCAAAGTATTATAGTTCAACCTCGCTCAAACTGGGATTCAGGCTAAGTGCCTTCGTCACCAAAATAGTATAGTTCGACCTTGCTCGAACTAGATCTCAGGCTATGTGCCTTCGCCATCAAAGTATTACAGTTCGACCTTGTTCGAACTAGGACTCAGGCTAAGTGCCATCGTCACCAAAATAGTATAGTTCGACCTCACTCGAACTAGATCTAAGGCTATGTGCCTTCGCCATCAAAGTAATATAGTTTGACCTCGCTCGAACTGGGACTCAGGCTAAGTGCCTTCGTCACCAAAATAATATAGTTCGACCTCGCTCGAATTAGGTCTCAGGGTATGTGCCTTCGCCATCGAAGTATTGCAGTTCGACCTCACTCAAACTAGGACTCAGGCTATGTTTCTTCGCCACCTAAATAGTGTAGCTCGACCACGCTCGAACTGGGACTCAGGATGTGTGCCCTAGCCATCAAAGTATTATAGTTCGACCTCGCTCGAACTAGGTCTCAGGCTTTGTGCCTTCGCCATCAAAGTATTATAGTTCGACCTCGCTCGAACTAGGTCTTAGGCTAAGTGCCTTCGTCACCAAAATAGTATTGTTCGACCTCGCTCGAACTAGATCTCAGGCTATGTGCCTTCGCCATCAAAGTATTAAAGTTCGACTTTGCTCGAACTGGGACTCAGGCTAAGTGCCTTCATCACCAAAATAGTATAGTTCGACCTCGCTCGAACTAGATCTCAGGCTATGTGCCTTCGCAATCAAAGTATTATAGTTCGAACTCGCTCGAACTGGGACTCAGGCTAAGTGCCTTCGTCACCAAAATATTATAGTTTGACCTTGCTCGAACTAGATCTCAGCCTATGTGCCTTCGCCATCAAAGTATTATAGTTCGACCTCGCTCGAACTGGGACTCAGGCTAAGTGCCTTCGTCACCAAAATAGTATAGTTTGACCTCGCTCGAACTAGGTCTCAAGCTATGTTCCTTCGCCATCAAAGTATTGCAGCTCGACCTCGCTCGAACTAAGACTCAGGCTCTGTACCTTCGCCACCTAAATAGTGCAGCTCGACCTTGCTCGAACTGGAACTCAGGCTGTGTGCCCTCGCCATCAAAGTATTATAGTTCGACCTCGCTCGAACTAGGTCTCAGGCTATGTGCCTTCGCCATCAAAGTATTCTAGTTCGACCTTACTCGAACTAGGTCTCAGGTTAAGTGCCTTCGTTACCAAAATAGTATAGTTCGACCTCGCTCGAAATAGATCTCAGGCTATGTGCCTTCGCCATCAAAGTATTACAGTTCGACCTCGCTCGAACTGGGACTTGTGCTAAGTGCCTTCGTCACAAAATTATTATAGTTCGACCTCGCTCGAACAAGATCTCAGGCTATGTGCCTTCGACATCAAAGTATTATAGTTCGACCTCGCTCGAACTGGGACTCAGGCTAAGTGCCTTCGTCACCAAAGTATTATAGTTCAACCTCGCTCGAACTGGGTCTCAGGCTAAGTGCTTTCGTTACCAAAATAGTATAGTTCGACCTCGCTCGAACTAGATCTCAAGCTATGTGCCTTCTCCATCAAAGTATTATAGTTCGACCTCGCTCGAACTGGGACTCAGGCTAAGTGCCTTCGTCACCAAAATAGTATAGTTCGACCTCGCTCGAACTAGATCTCAGGCTATGTGCCTTCGCCATCAAAGTATTATAGTTCGACCTCGCACGAACTGGGACTCAGGCTAAGTGCCTTCGCCACCAAAATAGTATAGTTCGACCTCGCTCGAACTAGTTCTCAGGCTATGTGCCTTCGCCATCAAAGTATTGCAGTTTGACCTCGCTCGAACTCGGACTCAGCCTATATGCCTTCACCACCTAAATAGTGCAGCTCGACCTCACTCGAACTGGGACTCAGGCTGTGTGCCCTCGCCATCAAAGTATTATAGTTCGACCTCGCTCGAACTGGTTCGACCTCATTCGAACTAAGACGACTTTCCATCGCCCGCAACTAGATCACAGATCGATAAAGAAAACTTTATCACAAGGCAAATAACAAAAAATAATTCTTTATCAATAGAACCAGAAATGCGGGCCACCGCCGCTTACATCCGGTCCGAGCCGGCCGAAAAAGTAAAATGTACAAAGAAGAAAATAACAAACAAACAAATGCCCATCGGCATAACCAAAGGAAACAGACCAACACAGATAAACAGAATTATTTTTCACTAGGCGACAATACCGCCGTCACCATCATCACCTCCATAAAGGCCATCATCATCACCACCGCTTGCGCCACCATTGGCCTTGGGCTTCACCACATCATATCCACAGCCGGCTCGGGCTTCATGAGGTTTTTGGCATGCCACCTCAACAGCTTTCTTAGACATAGTGCCCTCCTCCAACAGGTTCTTAAAGATGACGAGCTGAGCTTCGGCATAGACCCTAAGCTAGTTAGCCTGGCGGGGAATGGCGGCACGAGACGGTCCAGCCAAGGCCCTCAGGCGCTGGTTCTCCTCCTCTAAGACCGCAACCCGATCCGACAAATCATGTGCCTCCTGATCAATCTCGCTGATTCGCTCATCAAGCCTCGCCTCCCTAAGGGCCGCAGTAGAGCTCTCTGACTCTCGCTGGGAATCCTGAACATGAACTGCCGCCTCGAGGGTTGCCGCCTTCGTTGATGCATCCCTCTCCGCATGCTCCAAATCGGCGACCTTTCCCTCCAAGGCAACTAGCTTTGCTCTCCACTCAGCATCGACCTCCTCAGCTCTGGCCCAACTCTGCTCCATTTCCAGCTGCAGATTTCACACTTTTCCCTGCAGATACTCGCACTCTGCGGCGACCCCTCTTCCCACCTCGAGTTCCTCATCCTTCAGGCAGATTCGCTCCTCGAGCTCACTCCTGTTGCGGAGCACCTACAATAGCTCACGGTCCTTCCTTTCCAACTCCTTGCCCAATGCTCGGTTGCGGGGATCATTTCTTAACCGCTCATGCAGCTCGCGACACCTATCGCGATAGCGACGGTATTTCCCAACACCTGCAAAAAGATCCTCGACTGAACGTTGGCCCTACGAATATTCTCCACTTCCAGCATGTACGACTGCAAAACAAAAAGAATAGTTAGACAAATGCCTACTCTGAAATAAAGGATTGATAGACTAAAAGTCTGATATAACATACCCGTAAGCCCATCACGGCCACCTCTTCCATCACCGCGATGTCCGGAATCTCCCTTAGGGACTCATTCTCAGCCTCGGAACACAGTAGGCTAAATTGCTCCACCATCTCGCCCCTCTTGGCCAACAGGTTTATGTCGGCAGGAACCTCAGCAAGGCGGGCCAACCCCTCCGCATTGACCACCGAATGGGTAATGCCCTCCTCGAACATTCGAACGTCATCGGGGTCCAAGTCGGACTCAGACTCATACTCATCAAGCATCACATTCTCCCCCCTCTCCACCGCCGATGGTGTGGCACGACCTGCCGAGGATGATTGTGGTTCACCCAAGGTCACGACAGTAGTGCCTGGGGATTGATACTCCACCAAATCTAGATGCCCTGCGACATCCGCATCAAAGATTTCCGAACGGGGCACTGCAGCAGCAGAGTCCTCTGGGCTCTGGCTAGCAGGAGCAGCACCGACCATCTGCTCCCCTTCGGCAGCAGACTCTGCAGCAACACCTCCCTCTGGACCCGCCGCGAGAGAATCCAAGTTAATCACCGCCAGGGGAGCCATCTCGAAACCCACTCTCCGTCTCTTCAACGGTTCGTCTTCCTCCCCGGTCGATGGCGATTCAGCTCAGGAACGGACAGTACCAGATGGGCCTTCATCCTGAGGTACGGCTTGGGTCAGACTAGCGAAAGCCACTGATTCCGCGGACGCTGCCCTCGATGAAGGTCGAGCCGTAGATGCCTCACTTATCTGATCAGCCGTAACCGGTCGATGGAACGCCAACTGAGGGGCCCTGACTCTACAAACTCTCCCTAATCATAGTAAACGAAGCTCGAAAAGTAAGAAATAGACAAAGGAGAGTTCAGAGAGTAAGGAGACAATCTCACCTGTAAGGGGCCTACGTCCGAACTTCAGATGAAACAACGCCCACGTACGAATTCTCATTGTGTGGGGGAGTACGGCCTCAAACCATTCATGAATCCCCTCCAAGGGAGGCGGCGGTACCTTCTCGGATGCAAAACATCAAAAATAAGTCTGTATGTAACACAAGGCATAAGGAGAGTAAAACAGAAACGAACTTCGTCAGCCAAGGGCAGAGACTTACGGGCAAAATTCCACACCGCCGGAAATCCAGTCAGGTCCGCCACGAGATGCTCGGTCCGCACAAAGAAGAAATTATCAGAAAAGCGGCGGTTGGTCCTGTCGTCCATCCCGATCACCAAGCCTCTCGACCCACGAGGATGCGCGTGGATAATAGTACCCCGGATCCTTTGGGGGGCGAACAGGCCAAGCACATGCCTCAGGGTGACCTCATGACCTGATAGCTCCACGTATTTGATGAACATGAGGAAAATCTTATACAATTAAGGAGAAATCTAGGCAGGGCACACCTCGTAACGACAGAAGTTGACCACCAACATCGGGAGCGGTAGTGTATACCCCACAAGGAAGGGATAGGCGTAGAACGAGCAATACCCAGGACGGTCTATCTGCACCCTATCATCTTTCGCGGCGGGCACTATCTTGACGTAGTTGGGAATACCCCATCGCTCCCTCAGCTCCTTTATCCCAGCCTCCCCTATTAGGGATTTGATATCCGAATGCTCCCTGCCTCCATTGGTGCTGAAGTCTTCCACCACCCTCCCCGCACGGAACAAAATTTCATCCACTAAATGGACCTCTTCGTTATCCATCGGGTCTAAATCCCCGCCCGCCGGAGCGTGGTCCTAAGCTGCCGGTGGGATGGACGGAAGATTATCGTAAGAAGAAGTTCCTGCCATCGTCAACCAAAAGAAAGAGGAAGGACTTCTACCGGGAATATAGGAAAACTAGAAGAATGCTAAGAGAGAAGATGCAAAGAAAGAGCTAAGATTGACCAAAGGATAAATATTCTGGAAATCCTCTCGAAGACAAGCAAAAAGAAAATGTGAAAGACAAAGGGCAAGGCTCATCCAATTTATAGGGCACGAATTCTCTAAGCACGAAAACCAACGGTCGCCATTAGGATCTGACCAGGCGCAAAAAATGATTTAGTTCCTCGGGAACATGCGCCATTGTGACTATTCGCATGAAGTGACTATTCATTTATCAACCGTTATATGATTATGTCGTAAGCATAATCTGTCTTTCGAGATCGTTAGAATACGACCCCGACGGACGGACGGACTAACTGTATTGGTCAAAAATATGACCACTCGACCACCGCGGTGCCGACACCATCCCTAATATCTATTTTTTAAGCGACAACTAATGAACTCGACCTAGCCCAATCTGTACCAGTTACGAAGCAAGCGTCAAGGTTGGAATCCTCCCCCCATGAGAGGAGCGTCACTTCCTCGACCTGGTCGACCAAGACAGGGTGTGATGAGCGCGAGGCCTTCGACTATAAATAGAGGAAAGAAGAGTCAGACATGGGGGATTTTTCTCGATATTTCTCTCTCACCAAAAAGAAAAAAAACACGGCTCATTTTCGAGAGGGATATGGAGGGTGATAGATGAACTGTAATTTCCTGAACCTCTCCAAGGAGGGGCAGTATCGGTTTCTTTGATCAATAAAAGTTTCTTAAATGTTATCCCAATTAAATCTCCTGTCTTGTTGCTTTATCTTCTAATTCGGTATTAATTATGATTGGCTAGGATTTACCCCTTCAACTATATTGATTGATTTGATCGAAAAGTATTATTTAACTTTTTAAGTCAAACAGCTTCAAGGATAAATGAGCCAGCAAATAGAAAAATAAAGATGTATGGGGTCAAATTTGGCCCTATACGTCTCTACGTTGAAGGGTACGCCCAGTAAGTATGCGTCTCTACGCCGAAGGGTACGGCTCGAACGCAAGGACGAAAGCAACGTCAGTCAGAACTCGGCGTCCTCGCTAGAAGGACGTCGAGCACTTTTTGTATTTTTTTAATTATTATTCCAAGGAAGGCCTTTCCCTATATAAATGGGATCTTCCCATTGTAATAGGGCATCAATGTTATTCTTGAATAATACAACTCTCCTACTTTCTCCTACTCTCTCTCTATCTCTATCTCCAACGAACATCGTCTTTTGAGTTCATAATATCATCTTACTATAACAACAACATCATTCTTACATCTCTGGGTCTATTATATTTGGTTACGATTTACCCTTTCATATTTTTGATTGTTTTCTAGCTTACAAAATATATTCTTAACTTTTGAGCCAAACAATTTGGCGCCGTCTGTGGGGATTTCGAGAATCAAAATCGTAGTATCCACCTAGAGATTAACCAACTACCTTTCTCTACACCACACGAAAACAAAAGATGGCCGAAAACAACAATAGATCGAAAGCTATAGTGGGTGTCACAGCCAATCTTCTTGGTCCTCTCAACGAGGCCAGTAATGATGTCATCACAAATGCAACCCCCAGCATCACACCAGGTGCAGAGATCTCATCTTCCCCTTTTGAAGATCTGACGATCTTGCACGAAAAGGGAGCTTCCACGTCTGCTGCTAAAGAAGCACCCTCAGTGGTTAAAAAGCTACTGGAAGAGTGGCTAACAAGCACCCTAAGTGGCTTGGTTGAGAAATCACCACAAGGCAACATCAGGCGTGTACCGACAGTAAACACCACCAACCCATCGAGGCACAGATCAGCAATGGTACGCTAACATCTATCCTAAAGAAGATGGAAGAAATGGAAAATGAAAACAAGGCACTCCACGACCAAATGAAGGAACACCAGGAGAGGGTCGACAAGATCCCCGGAGCTCCCAAGTTTCTACCAAAAAACGACATGGGAAATTTTGTAGAACAACCATACACTAAAGAAGCTGCCCCTTACCCTATCCCGAAGACCTTCAAGATGCCACCCTACTTGAGGGTGTACGAGGAAACCACCGATCCCGAGGACCATCTGATCCACTACGTCACTGCTGTGAAGGGCAATGACCTATCAAAAGAACAGGTACCATCGGGGCTTCTGAAGAAGCTTGGCGACACATTGACAAGAGGGGCCTTGACATGGTACTCTCGGTTATCAGCTAAGACAATATCAACATTCGAGGAAATAGGGGATAAGTTCATCACCGCCCGTGCGGGTGCGAAGAAAGCGAAAGCAAGGGTCAACGACATCTTTGCCGTCAGAAAAACCACAGGAGAAGGGCTCAGGGACTTCCTAGCCAAGTTTAACAGGGTAAGGATGAGTCTGCCAAGTGTATCGGAAGATATGGCGGTCGCCGCTTTCCAGAACGGGCTAAGTAGGGACGGTTCGAGGGCGACCAAGAAGCTGCTGAGTCACCTCATGAAATATCCCCCTACCACATGGGAGTAAATCCACAACGCCTATTGCACCGAGGTACGAGCGGACGAGGATGATCTTAATGGGCTAACTCAACGGCTAACGGCGATACACTCAAAAACAAGGAGAGATCGACGCAATGAATGACGACGAGAACAACTCCCACGCCCCAACAGAGACCGACATCAGCCATACACCAAATCCTCCCATCCGCCACCCAGACATATAGACGCATTACAGCAACACGTCACCCCACTCCGAAACAAAAGAGGTACGCCTCCCTTATTATCAGCACACAACTTTTGCGTGTCTCCTTCAGAAATAGTATATGCACTGGTGAAGCTAGGCACCAAGGTGCAGTGGCCGCAGAAGATGAAATCGGACCCTGCCACAAGGAAATAAAACATCCTATGTGAGTTCCATCAGGAACGAGGACACAAGACCGAAGACTGCATAGGCCTACGACAAGAAGTGGTCAGAATTCTGAACCAAGGATACCTGAGGGAATTACTCAGCGACAAAGGAAAAATCAATTTTGCACACGGACGGGAACAACCCCAGGGGCCGCTAAAGCCACCTTCCCCAACACGAACGATAAACATGATCTTCGGAGGCAGTGATGACTCAGTATCAATCACGTCAAATTTGCCAATACACACATATTGAAGCGGATCATTGCCCATGAACTGTATGACGACTTCGAAGATAGTATCACCTTCGATAAGTTAGATGCCGACTGTTTGTCTTTCCCTCACTATGATGCTTTAGTTATTACTTTGCGTGTCGCTGATACGGATGTTAAAAGAGTCATGATCAACAATGGAAGTGACGCCTGTATTATCCACCCAAGGGTCCTTACACAAATGGTACTCGAGGATAGGGTAATACTACGCTACATAACACTAACTGGTTTCAACGATACAGTGGAACGAACATTCGGAGAAATAACACTGCCCATCTTAGCAGGAGGAGTCACGCTAGAAACAACTTTCCACGTGATGAACCAAGAAACGACGTACAACGTCATCATAGGACTACCGTAGATACACGCCATGCGAGCAGTTCCTTCAAGACTTTACCAAGTGATCAAATTCCCTACCCCATGAGGAGTATTCAGCATTAGGGGAGAACCATGCACCGCCCAGGAATGCTACAAAATAGCTCAAGATTGTGCCTACACCCAACAACTGATGGGGGCGATTATGGAGGCATAGCAATTAGCCGTGTCGGGGACTAAAATCGACCCGACAGTAGATACCATCAGAGATCCCGACATCGTAGATGCCTGTAAAGCAACGGTCGAAGATCTCGACCCGGTCCAACTAGACGACACCGACCCGATAAAGAAAGCCTACATCGGCCACGAACTCGCCAACCCAAGTAAGTATCGTGAACTCCTAACTAACTATGCAGATCTATTTGCTTTCTCCCATTCAGATATGCCGGGGATTCCGTGAGACATCACCACTCACAAGCTGAACGTCGATCCATAACATCCACCTGCTCGGCAAATAAGAAGGAAATTCAATGCCGCAATCAATGAAGCGGTCAGCGAAGAAGTAGACAAACTACTTGCCAACGGCTCCATCAGGGAATCAAAGTACCCCCAATAGGTCACCAACATTGTCATGGTCAAAAAGAAAAATGAGAAATGGAGAATGTGCGTAGATTTCACCGATCGGAACAAAGAGTGCCCGAAGGATTCATTTCCACTACCTCACATCGACCAATTGATCGACGCCACCGCAGGACATGAGCTGTTGAGCTTCCTAGATGCCTACTCTGGCTAAGATCAAATCATGATGGCCAAAGAGGATCAGGAGAAGACGACTTTCATCACCTATCAAGGGACTTACTGCTACAAGGTAATACCCTTCGGGCTAAAAAATGCAGGGCCTACGTACCAGAGACTGGTCATCAAGGTGTTCAAAGAGCAGCTCGACAAGACTATGGAAGTCTATATCGACGATATGCTGGTGAAGTCGACAAGAAAAGAGGATCACATCGACCACCTGGAGGAAGCCTTCGGGATATTGAGGAGATACGGGATGAAACTGAACCCCGAGAAATGCGCCTTCGGTGTAGCCTCAGGGAAATTCTTAGGATTTCTCGTATCACAACAAGGTATCGAGGTCAACCCAGATCAGATCAAGGCAATAGACGCAATACCTGAAATGATGAACAGCAAAAAATAGGTGCAAAAGCTGACAGGGGGAATAGCCACCCTATCTAGATTCATCTCGCGATCCTCCGACAGATGCCACAAATTTTTCAATGTACTGAGAAAGGACAATGGGTTACAGTGGAATGAGGAATGTGTCCAAGCCTTGAGTAAACTAAAATCGTACCTATCTTCGCCACCACTGCTGGCTAAAGCAAATCCGAGCGAGCTCCTGCTGGTGTATTTGGTCGTGTCCGAGGTCGCCGTCAGTGCAGTATTGGTTCACGAGACCAAAGGTACGTAATCCCCTATTTACTATATTAGCAAAACCTTAGAAGACGCCGAAACAAGGTATCCACACCTTGAAAAATTAGCTCTACCATTCGTCGTAGCTTCACGGAAGCTCAGACCCTATTTTCAATGCCACCCCATAAAAGTAGTGACAAACTTTCCCATGAGAAGCGTCCAACATAAGCCTGAGCTATCGGGCAGGCTCACCAGATGGGCCATAGAGCTCAGCGAGCACGATATCTCGTATCTCCCGAGAACCGCCATCAAGCCGCAATTACTCGCCGACTTCGTAGTCGACTTTAGCGCAGAGATACTGCCAGAGGCAAAACAAGAGACATATTGTGACCCCTCCAACACCGACCTATGGGCTCTTTACACTGATGGCACCGCTAACGCCTCGGGATCAGGACTGGGACTCGTTCTCGAGGTCCCCACGGGCAAAATAATTTGCCAGTCCATACGATGCCCCGAGATGACTAACAACGAGGCCGAGTACGAGGCTGTTATTGCAGGTATAAAACTAGCCATCAAGTATGGAGCTCGACGACTCGTTCTCCATTGCGACTCCCAACTCATGGTGAACCAAGTTACTAAAACTTACTAAATCAAGGAGCAGAGATTGCAAAAGTACCAGTCAGAAGTCCACAGATTAATGACTGAGCTCGACGAATGCCACTTTGAACAGGTCCTGAGGGCGCGTAACTGTCACACCTCCTTTTTCTACTCAACCGAGCTCGCTTATTTATTTTCACCCCGGGAAGGGATATAATAAGAGGAAGGAGTTTTTCCAATTTAAGAACAGTCGGAACGGGATTAGTTTATTTTAATTTTCAGAGTCGCAACTTGGGAAAATAATGGTGTCCCAAGTCACCGGTTTAATCCCGAACCGAGGAATGTTTAACTCTGTTACAGTCTGCGAACTAGAAATCCAGATAAGGAATTCTGTTAATCCGGGAGAAGGTGTTAGGCACTCCCGAATTCCGTGGTTCTAGCACGGTCGCTCAACTGTTGTATTTGTTTTTATCTAATTTTTTTATATATTCCAATTTATGTGCATTTATTAATATTCCGCTTTATCGATTTTAAGGAATTGCAACGTAGTGAAAATGCATTTTGGGCCACACCGTACCAGTACACCTGTGGCTTTAGATACATTTCGACTTCGTTGAGATTTTAGATTTGGGTCACATAAATGTGCACCCGTACTTAAGAATGTATATTATAAATTGCACCTAAAAATATCTACGTCTTGTTAACTTTGGGAAAGACCGTAAAATTTGCTAAACGGTCCTTCCAAATCTAAGTATTTTATAACAATTAATTGAGGGCCCCGTGTATTTTATTCTTAAATGAGGCTCATCTCCTTTATTTTTTAAAAGGTCAAGCCTGAGGTGTGCTATGTTTTCTACTATTGTTTTTGCCTTACAC
This sequence comes from Nicotiana glauca, assembly GCA_026770625.1. Taxonomy (NCBI): domain Eukaryota; kingdom Viridiplantae; phylum Streptophyta; class Magnoliopsida; order Solanales; family Solanaceae; genus Nicotiana; species Nicotiana glauca. The sequence continues at coordinate 15,635 of MU736306.1, forward strand.
AAGTAACAAACAATGCTGCCTAGTTGTGATTTGCGTTTTTAATTCATTGATGTTCAGGCCTTAGTGTGCTTTGGGCCTTGAAACCAGGCCAGTGAAGAACAACGCACAGCTGTGCGCGGGGCTCATTTCAGCCCAATTCATACGCATTGCTTTGTTCAAATAAGCAATGAAACTATCCTACTGGATCTGGACCCTTATGCCTGAATCTGGCCCATATTACTAATACGAATCCAAAACAGGCTCAAACGTTATTACAAATCTAGTATTGGATTTACAAAGTTATTATAACTGCATAGTATCAGAAATTAATCAAGGCAATAACACTGAACACTTGTTTCCAGTTTACTGTTTTGAATTATTCAGTTTAACTACACCTTTTTTTAAACTATCCACAGATTAACTATCATTATAACAGATTTCTAATATTATTTATTAATTGAAATACTACATGTTCAAATGCAGAGTTGAGTTACTACTTTGTTCAATTAGAAATATTAAAACTAAACTATAGAAAACTTATTCGAATTGAAGTACAAATTCGTTCGTACTGAAGCAGTCATTTTATACTCATTATTGAAAACTCATTACAATTTTTCTTACATAGCATGAATTAATCTGAAGCATACCGTATTAACTAATCAAAATTTGAATCTGAAGAACTCATGCTTTTACTTATTAAAACTAACTAACATAAACTAAGGATAACAAACGAATTTTTTAAAATGAAAAATTTCATTTCATTTTCTGATTCATCACAACTGAAGATTCAAAATCTCAATTAAAACAGACTTTAACATTTTTTGTTTTTAATTTTTCTAATCTCTAATCTAATGTGATTGTTTTCTGTTATTCTACTTCACATGTGATGTTCTACGTGATATTTAAACTAAGCTACTTAAAAGAAATTAATAATCCGAGTCCACAGTCCAACAATCTAATAGTTCAACTATACATACAATTCACCTAACGAATACACATGAATCTACCTAATTCTATATCTACAAAATCAGAAGAATCAGAAAGTAATGAAATCAGTCAAAACATTTCCATATCTTCAAATTGTGACTACATCTTTGAGTTTCAGAAGTGTACCTGGAAAGGTGAAACAAGTCTGATAAGTTCTAAAGCAATAAGAGGAGAAGAATCAGCAATAACAGGACTCCAGCAAACAATAAACCAGCAGATTCACAGCGAGTGCACAACAACCAGATTTGATCACAAAAACCTCAAAATAACCAAATAACTTTCCAAGGAATAACCACAGCAATACACAGCTTCAGCAACCAAATCCAGATCAAATAAACACAGATCATCAGACGAAATACCAAAACTCAGGAGAATTTCAACTTGAACTCGAGCCAGAATCAATGGAACAGTAGTATTAGAGAATTTCCTAAGGATGAAACTAGGAATTTTGAATTTTCAGAGATTAGAAGGATTTTCAGAGTATTAGACCTTTTTTCCCAACCTCCTAAAAGTGGCCTAATGAGGCCTATTTATAGAGCAAAAAATAGGAGGGAATTTTGAATTAAATATTCTAATTTTCCACCCCTCTTCTTATGATTTATTTTTCAGAGGACTACACTAATTTTGATCGAAAATGCATTAGAACCCCTTCTAGAAGGTTCTAGTGGCGTCTACCCTATTCCAATACCCTTAATTGTCTAAACTACCCTCACTCGCTTTTAAATTTCACCCAATTGCCCTTTTATTATGCCCAGACTACCCTTTATTCTTTATCTAATTACCCATGAACCAGGCAGCATTACCAAATGTACCCTTACCCCCTTAGGTTTATTACAGTACACCTATTAACCTTCCCCATTTAACCCTGTATTTTTCTCTTATTTACCCTTTTAGCCCTTTTATTAATTAGAACCCAAAAGTCAAAAAGTCAGAATTGATTTACAAAATTAACCAAACAATAGACAGTCTCACAGATAAAAATCAATTTAGAGTCTAAGTAATCAGTTAACGAGATTCAAAGGGAACATTTACACAGAGGTAGAATCTAATTAACAGAAAACCTAATTACTAATTCGATTTTATCAAATAAAACCCCAGAAATCTACGTGTGGCTATTATGAACGACAAACATACAATTTTGTCTAAGAACTTTATTCAGAGAAGAGAGATTATAGCCATGCGATTCACAAATAAGAAAGATCAGAAAGCCAAGAGGTTATAGACATGTGATTCACAAATAAGAAAAATCAGGAAAAAGTTCAGAATACTTAGCTTTCATTTTGATTCTTATTTTCTTTCTTTATTTCTCTTATTTTCATTTTCCTTCACTTTTCTTGATTATCCGGAACTTTGGAAGTTCTGGACATTGATTTCTTGGACTTTTGCTCTCAGGCAGACTCATCGAGTCTCTTCTTTTGTGAAAAAGACTCTTGGAAACTGAAGCTGGGTGTTATGGGGTTATACAGGTGGTTTTTGGAACAAGGGTGTTCGCCGGAGTAGGGTTCTGGCGACACCTTTTGACAGATTCGAGGGTTTTCAGGCTTATTCTAGGGAAGCCACCTAGATGGGATTAAAGCGGAGGCGGAGGCGGTTGTGGGGTGTTAAGGATGGACTCTGGTTCATAGGTGGTATTCGCCGGAGTAGGGTTCCGGCGACACCTTTTGGGTTATTTGAAGGTTTCCAAGGGTTTTCAGGGGAAGCCAAGGGGATAGGGTGAAAGAGGGGACGAAGTAGTCTATGGGGTGATCGTGGTGGTTTGAACAGAGATGGTGGTGAACCACCTCCAATAGGCGATGGTTGAGAGGATACTGAGGCGGCTAGGGTTTCATGTTAGAGACGAAGGTGTAAAATGAAATGAAATG
>MU736307.1:7843-29729 GCA_026770625.1 Nicotiana glauca
AGAAGAGTTAAAACAGAAAGTTGAAAGTTGCAGAAGTTCAGAAATGACTTTGAAGTCAGCATACTTGTTTGAGTGAAAAAATAGTAGCCTTGTGAAGAGGAGTTTTGAAAATGAAAATACCTTAAAAGTAAGAGCAAGTTAAAAGATAGGTTCAAGAGATGATTAGAATTTAGGCAGAAGATCTAAAGGAATCATTTCAGAAGAAAGATGCAAGTTTGAAAAGTTTAAGAAGCATTGCAGATTTATAGAATTTTAAAAGTATTACAGGTTTTATAAGAGTTTTATTGAAACGCTATGTCAAAGGCCAATTGACAGGTTGCTGTTGCTTAAAACTGAATCAAGCGAGTTTGAGAAGAACCCCTATAGGCATGATATCTATAGCTGATTTTTAAGCGTTGTTATTAACTGGTGAAAGAACAATTGTTTGACTACCCTATAGTTTGCCTAATGCATATGCACTTCCTATAGACATAGTTTCTATATGCAACCGATTTACATGAATAGTAAGTCCTATAGGCAGGATTTCTAATGATGTTCAAGATGATTAAACACTGGTCCTATAGACATGGTATCTAGGCGACTGATTTAAACATTAAAATATAGGTATGGGATCTAAGTGATTAAGAAAAACATTAACCTATAGGCATGGTATCTACCCTTGATGCAAAAAAGTAAACCCCTCTCACACCCTTTATTACTATATCTCCCCGAGTTCTTGTACAAAGATTATTTACAACTCAAACTAAAATTAAAGATACATCAAAAGCTAACGGCTGGATCCAAGCAGCCTAATTCAATCTTGATGTCCAACAACATGCGTTTAACCAATTCCGGGATCCCGATTTCCAAAGCCTTCTCTTATCCAAAGTGTTTCAGAGTTCCAAGGAGCCTCAAGGACTCCAGGCAGTGCTTACACTCTGGATAACAATTAGAACAGAATAGTGCAAGTGGGAATTGCCAGCCCTTAGGAATCCAAGTTCAAAGGGAGCTCCAGGGTCCCAAAGCATGGCCTACCAAAGGGGGGCAGAACTTAATGAACTAAGAATGAGTGCAGAGTGAGGGGATTAGAGGAAACCAAAGCAAAGGATGGTCATACCCAGCTATGGGTAAGACTGGCACACCCCTGACCCTTTACTTAATTCAAGCAAATAAAGAGCAGACTTTTAAAAGTCAGACAGGGGTCTGGGTGGTGATTAGGGTACCACCAGACCCTCGTCAAGGCTCAACACATAAAGGGGTTAACGGAATGGGGACTGATTTGAGTAAAGGTTCAAGAGAACCTGGTCCCAGGTCAAGGTTAGCAATAGGGTGCTAACCTCAGTCTAGAACCAATACTCACACATAAAAGGGGTTAAGGGAATGGGATCACATGAAAACATTCATAAGAAAAGCATAATAGCACTTTTAAAGATGCAGAAGCATGAAGAAAGGTTTAACAGACTAAGGAATAGTCACACAACGCAAGAAAACATGTAGTGAGAAGTTATGTAAAAGGGAGAAGTAAACACATAGTTTTGGAAAATAGTATTTAAATTATAGAAACCTACCAGTTGCAAGTTCCAAATAACAGAATAAATAGAGCAGTAAAACAGCCAGAAACCCTTCAGCAAACACTTGAGGAAAGCAAAAGAGATTCCAAAGTCTAGCCTTGGCTTTCAGCCGGCTAGTCAGAACAATAGCACAAGTAAGAAGGGAGGGCCTTGAGTGTGTGTGTGTATTTTTTTTGAACTCAGTTGTTCGTCCCCCTTCTAAAGAAAAGAAGTAGGGTATTTATCGTTTGAAAACAGGTGGTAAGTAAGGCAAAATATAATTCAATACCAATCAGAACCAATTAGAAGAAGGGAACTCCTTTAATTAAGGAATTCGAATTTGAATAGGAGAGAGCAGAGTTGTTGTTTTTTAAGGAAAGAAAATCAAGAACACATTGTGTAGTAAAGGGTAAATACATAGGAGAAGCTTTTTAAAAATACACGGTTAGATAAATAAGGTAAGGGTAAAATCAATCAATCACATAGTAAATTAAGGAATTAAAGACTCGAACTCAATAATGAATTAAGTTAGAAAATTGGTCCAAATTAGACGAGGAAAGAATCAAAAAAAAAAAAGCTCATATAGAAAATCAATCCAAAACTTAAGGGTTGTTTAGAGAGGAAAAGTCTGATTATAAAGAGTGCGTAAATTTAAACATGCGAGGCTAGAATTAGATGAACAGTGTAGTCACATGATCAAATAGAAGAACATAGACATGCGAGAAATCAAGTGGTCTTGCAAAGCTTAGCGAGAATCCGAAACATGAGATGAATTTAGGGTTTTGAAATCAATCAAGAAGAAGCATAAGAATCAAACAATCGTGCACAAATGGTTGAAACCCCCCCAAAATTTAAGGTTTTTTCCCCAAAGCTTACATGCAAAGATGAAGCACAGAAGATCAGTCAAAAATAGACTAAGGAAAACCCAAAGAGCACAGACAGTTCATGGAAGCAAACACAGTAAAAGAAATCCTTAGAAACCCTAGGAAAATATAGTAAAGAAAATACACAGAAAACCATAGTGAAGGCAATTAGCAAAGTTAAAATATAAGATATAACAGTAGAACAAGTATAAAAAATCACGGAAACCTAAGTTTTAAAAAGATGAACAGTTTTGAAAACAAAATATTGAAAAGATGTGAAAGATACTTTAAAATCTTAGAAAATAGCAGGGATCTAAAGCAGATCTTAGAGAGAAACAAAGAAAACCTCGAGGGCTTAGGGTTTCAGAGTAAACCCTAGAAAATGAGAAAGGCCTAGAATGGGCTAGTCCTGAGTCGGAGATGGACTGACAGGGCCAGGACTCGCCGGAGATGAGCCGGAAAGGGCCATCGAACTTGAATCGAAAAGATTATGAGCCGGGGTCTTCAAGGTCGGACTCTGAAACCTCGATCAAAAGAGCATAGAGTTATGTGGGGGTAGGTACAGGCTACCCAGGGCCTGAGATGCCATGGTTTCCGGTGACATACGGTGGAAATCAGTGGGAAAGGGGCGAGGGTTTCAGAGTGGATTTGAGAGAATCTGAGAGGATGAGAGTTTAAAGGTGGCTGTTTTGTGAGAAGTGATTAGGGTTTGGGGGTTGGGTTGAGTTAAAAAGGTAAGGGCAAACGTGGACCGTTGATTAAAACAATCAACGGTCTTGATTTAAAAATGGAGTCCGGGCGGGTTCATTTTAATCGAGTCTGGGTCGGGTAGGAAACGAAATTGGGTCTTTCAATTAGGGGGTTGGATTGGGGTGCAAATCAGGCTATAATTGAAAGTAAAATGGGCTACAATTGAAATAGCCACTTTTTCCATTTTGAATTTATAAAAATAAAAAATTGCTGTTTAAAATTAAGATTAAAAATACTGATTTAATAAAAAATATGTAAGTGTTAATTTAAAAATATTGGGAATGATTTTGTGATTAAAAATGCTATTGAATCGAGAAATAGGCTAAAATTGCAATTTCATGCAATTTTAGTTTAAAAATACCAAATGGACCTGTAGAATTATGTAAAAAATCATGTAAATTATTTTTTTGTGTAGATGTGAAAATAAAATAAATTATCCACCCAAATGAAGAGTTTTGGGAATAATTATTGGATTTTATAGTACAAAATACGCCATAAACTGGTTTTAAAAAACTTTAAAAATTTTGGAAAAATACCAAAACCTTTTGGGATGCTTATATATGCATATACATGCTATTTTGAAAGTATTTTGAGTATAAAAGTACATAGGAAAAATTGGTTATCAACACTATGTAGTTCCTATAATCGAGAACAACAAATTATTAGACATATAGTTATAACTGGAACATCAATTAAAAAGAAATAACAAGTAAATAGTAAATCTAATATAAACCAAAGTGCTAATGTAATCATTCGCAGCATTATTTCTTCCTAGATCTTTTCGCTAAATTAAAAAATAACTACCTTAACTCCATAAATTACTATTATATATTTTTTTTCGAAAATCATTTACTTGAATTACAGCTTGTTGTAATCCCAATATTGTAACATGTTACTTTGCATAACTGATTGTTCAACTATAACCAGTAGGACTTAAATATATTATCATAGAAAAATGTCAATAGGTTAACCAACACTTGATCAAAATCCTCTAATGAAGTTTGACTAATGAAGAAGTATGGAGCTAAGTAAAGAGATTTAGTTGCTTCTCATAATCAACAAACAGGCAGGTTATACAAATCTTTCTTTCACGTAGCTTGTCATTAGCAGCTTGTTTCTCAAGTCAACCATAGCTTTTAACTAAAATTAACAGATACCTAAAAGGAATAGCATTTCAGAACCCAAAATATAAATTTACTAATAAACTTCTTGAAGACAAATTTAAAAAGAAAACAGAGAACAAGGCATAAAAATATTTATTCTACTTTTTGATATCTTATTATGTGAGCATTGGTTATATCACGATCCAAAATCCACTAAGGGTCGTGATAGTGCCGGACACCGCTGTCAGGCAAGCCAACAAAGAATGCATAATTAAATTCCAGTTTTAGTATTTGCGAAAATCATTTTTCTTATACGTTAAATATTAGATATTAAAAATTTTACAAAAATGAACATAAAGTCGATAAAAGACTTAATACTGAATAATCCAAAAATCCTCCCAGAACCTGGTGTCACAAGTGCATGAGCATCTACAGATAAGGACATAAAATATAACATCCGTCTGAAAGACAGTGGACAAGAAATAAATACAATATCCTGAAAGAGACTATACTAGCTGCAGGTAACCTTGAATAATGCAACTCACCTAGTCCCAGAATCATCCCCGCTGCTACGCCCAGTAGGCCACTAGGGTTACATATACCTGCGCAACAAAAATGCATAAAAGTATAATATGAGTACGTAAACAATATGTACTTAATGAGTATCCCGTCTAATCTCGAAGAAGTAGAGACGAGATGGTCAACTTCGACACTTACTAGAGGTCAATTAACAATATACCAAAAATGTGAGAAAAATATGGATTTATATAGTAGTTCTAACTCACGAAGTCGGAAAATAGGTAAACACCTTTAACAATTAACAAAGGATTTTCAAGATTTACTTTTCATTATCTTTATTAGTGGGTAGCGGCCAAGAAGGCAATATCAACTTTAATAAGTTTCAAGTAAGCAATGCAAACATGTGCATATCATGCCGAGGTCGACAGCCCGCTCCAACAGAAATGTAAACTGTGCACTGCCAAGGGTCGAACGACACGAACCATAGATGCATCTGTTTAATCTGCCGAGGCATTCGGCCCGCTCCAAAATTTAAACACATACCCTGCTCGCGAATCATACATGCGACGCAGGTACACATCAAAACTCATGCGCAAATAGCCAATTAGGAATTTATCCGGGAACATTTATCCCAATTGAAAGCCAATTCTCCTTTAACAATTTAATAAAAATGGAGTTTAATCCTTTTAGAAATTCATTTACTAATTCAATGTGATTTAAGCAATTCAAGTTGTCAACAAGTTTACGATTAATCAAGTATAGCATGGTTTTAGGTCCTAGACTACCTGGACAATAGCATAATAGTAGCTACGCACAGACTCTCGTCACCTCGTGCGTACGTAGCCCCCACAATTAGGAGCACATAACCAATTAACTCACCTATGGGAACAATTCCCTCTTACAAGGTTAGAAAGGAGACTCACCTCACTCCGACTTTCCATAAACGGCTTCCAAGCCTTCCCGACTACTCGAATCGTTGCAAAATGCTCCAAAACTAGCCAAATAAAGGGCAATCTAATGAGAATATACTCAAATACTTGTTAAAAATTCAAATTATACAAATTTCCAACTTCACTTAGTGAAATGACCAAAATGCCCTCGGGCCCACGTGCCCGGATTCCGAAATTTCTCGAAGATATACTCTACCCATAGATTCACTAGCTCAAATATATAATTTACTCCTAATTCCATGCTCAAATTCGTGGTAAAATCCAATTTATCAAGTTTCTAGGTTTTCTTCCAAAAATCCCAATTTTCCCACAATTTTCATGTCTAATTCCGTGATATAATCTTGTATTTAAATTGGAAATGAGTAGGAGTAATGTACCTTAACATAGATGACGAAATCCCTTCTTGATGCTCTCCAAAATTCGCCCATGCTTTAAAGAAATGAAAAAAAAAAATGAGCTAAACCTGCTAAAATACCATTCTCCGCAGGTAGTTACTCATCGCGATCGCGGAAAATGCTTCGCGATCGCGGAGAACAATTTTTCCGGCCCAAAATTTACTCTTCGCGATCGCGAAGCTCTTTACATAGCAGATATTGTGAGATGTGAGCCTCCGAAGTCGAGTCAGTACAGCAGAATATATACTCTACGCGATTGCAAAAGGCTTTCCGCGATCGCAATTCACTGGCCCGTTTCTCACATTTTACTCACCGCGATCGCGGCCAATTCCCCGCGATCGCATATATCACTACTGTAGCCAAAAACTAGCAGTTATAAATGGCCTAGAAATGGTCCGAAACCACCCCGAAACTCACCCAAGCCCCTCGGGGCCCCGTCTGAATGTGCCAACAAGTCTGGAAACATATCAAGGACTTAGTTGAGTCTTCAAGTCACATCAAACAACGTTGAAATCACGAATCGCGCCAAAATTCATCTTTATGAACTTTGAAATTTCTAACTTTCACATCCGATGCCGAAATCTATCAAATCTCATTCGATTAACCCAAATTTTACAGGCAAGTCATATTCGACATTACGGATATGCTCCAATTTCCGGAATCACATTCCGACCCTGATATCAAAAAGTCCACTTCCGGTCAAACTTCTCAAAAACTTTCAATTTTCTATCGTTAGCCAAATAGCTCCAAAATGACCTACGGACCTCCGAATTCACTTCCGATTGCGCTCCCAACTCCAGAATGACCATGCGGAGCTACTCCCAGTCTCGGAATCCCAAACGGACATCGGTAACACTGAAATGCACTCAAGCCAAACTTATGAAATTTCTTCCAAAATGCCAACTTCCACAATTGGCACTAAAATGCTCCCGGGTCATCCAAAACCCGATCCGGGATACGCCAAATCTGAAATCATCATATGAACCTGCTGGAACCTGCGAATCCCGATTCTGAGGTCATTTTACTCAAAATTCCAATCCTAGTTGATTCCTTCAACTTTAAGCTTCCGAAATTAGAATTCTCTTTCCAAATCAACTCTGAGTTCCCGAAATTCAATTCTAATAACGCGTATAAGTCACAATACCTGAAATGAAGTTTTTCATGGTCCCAGACTGCTGAGTGACGTGCTAGAGCTCAAAATGACCGGTCGGGTCATTGCATTCTCTCCCACTTAAACATACGTTCATCCTCGAACGTGCTGTGAACTATACTGAAGTAGTCTGAAATCACTGTTTAACACCTCATGCATCTTCCTGTGCTACAACAATTTAGTTGAGCACCTTAGCTCGATCAATTCTGAAGATATTCCCTTTTATTCAAGCAAATAAGCCTTAGAGCCCAACTCCAACATCCGAAATTCTATGCATGACTTGTTCCAACATAAGATCACCATATCAATCACTACACGCTGTACCCAAACATGACTGCATAACTTTGCTGTATTCACCCCTAGCATCACTTTAGTCACCGGACCACAATAATATTTTCTGATCAACTTAGTCAAAATTCCACGAATTCCACGCTCCCATTGCACCTCATGACCTACATAGGTCTTGCTCTAAATCTTACAATACCGTCGCGACGGAATAGATGTGTAGAAATTCATAACTAGCTGTCGAGTCAACCAATCATTGAGTCTATACCCCTAACAAGAACCATCACCTCATTCTGAACCAAATAATGATCTTAGCTCCTTAATATACTTCATATAATCAGATTGCACCGATCCTAAATCCAACGATCTCGTCTCACGCAGTATGAACTACTCTGGCCATAAGCCGTCTCGTACATGATCAAAAGTCTCATATGATGCCACAATGTGCCAATAGGCTACCAATTAGAATGCGATACAAAAGGAAAACGAAATCTGAAAAAGGAAATTCAATTACCCCACTCGCGAATCATACATGTGACGCCGGCGCACAGCTAATATGAGCTTTCCTCCGAAAAAATAGGAAACGAAACACATAAAGGTAGATATAGGGAACTGTACTCAGCATCATACTGTTGCGGCGCGCAATCCCATCCAAATAACATACCCATGGTAGCGTGCCACCTGATCCGCACATAGATCTCACATAAGGAGATGCACGTCGAGCTAAATTTGCTCATTACAATAAAATACCAAATTTTGGTCACAAGCACACTAGGTGAATAATACCATCCCCGATGGAGCAGATAGCGCTATAGGCTACAAAATTCAAGCACAACTGAGGTGCGATATACAATCTGAATCTTAAGAGCCATTTTGCTCATATAACATCATTTCTACGCGGATCCTCATCACTTAAGCAATTCACCAAGCCGTCTCACAACTCACATGACGCAATACATCATTACATGAAATTGCTAACGACCACATAACACCCCGACCATTCTTCCATAAGGAGCGCTTTGCTAAAATGAACATAATTGGCCTGACATAGAGCCCATATCCACATTTAGATCCATCCACCGACCTTACGTCAATCCTGATCGTATCAAACTAAGACAATAACCCTTCGAAGGTCCATACTAATTTCCCTCTTCTCATAACACACAAGAACACCCGTCATAACCAGAGTACTCATCCATAGTCCACAATTCAGTAACTGAGTGCCCTATAGGCATATATTCTCAATTTATCGATTTCATCACAAATCTCCATACTGGGGTTAAATCTTTAATCAATCAAGTAACCACATGTCACACTTATACAATATTCCTATGGGACGCACTCCCACAACCTTTCAAAACACATAACAGGTCTGCACATCCCAACCACCGGCCGTACCAACGCTGAAAAGCGATCAAGAATCATTAACCATAATACAAGCCCTTCTTACAGAACACCGATCTCAGGTGACGCTGAGGACAATACCAACTTACTTTAAACATCAAAACTCCTTTCCTGCTCATCAGAGCTTGTGGCATCCTTGTCCACACCGAATTGCGACCTTGATTCTCACTTCAAATTCAATACTACTCACTGCACCCGACATGCCAATATACGATAGAACACGACTCTTCATCATAACTCCGGAACCACTAATAGGTTAACACTTCGTCACATAAAAGCTTTTCACTGAAATCACTTCAGGAGGAACATAGTAACACACAGGCGAATTCTCATGACTGTAGAATATGCAAATCTCTGAGTAGTGGTTCAAGCCACCATAACCCTTCCGGGATCTGCTTACACATAACAGGACATAACAAAAGAATGCTTCTGAATAATAACAATTACGGCGGCCGACAAGCCTCACACGTACCGTCACAAATCACTAGCACAAATTGATCACGCTGAAGGAACTGATCACTGACACCAGTCTGCCAATTTAACTATGGCTAATCGATCTACCTTCTTCAAATTTATCCTTGATTTCCTTGGAGATAATACCACCTCCATCCAACACATAACCTACTCCATCTGCACTTACCCTGAGTGACCTTAAACCATGAGACCATGCTGCTTCAAATCCTACGAACCATTTGATATCTCTCAAATGCTACACTGTAAGTTAAAATATCATAGAACATTCTGGGCAACTTCTCATAAGCTTCTACAAATCTTGATTCTTAATTGTACTTATAGGCTCGAAATCATTAGGTACCACGCTTTATCTTTTGAATTTCACTAGGACCTCTGTTGAGAGCCACCCGCTCTGACTTGGCCCCGAATATAATCAATTCTATAAATCTTCTAGCACATGGATGCCCCATTGGTGAAGCACCTGGCAGAATCACTTCCCTGGGAACCCGCACCTCTACAAAGCACAATCCTGAATCCTTCCCCAGGTTTGAAAATGGGCCAATAAGGCCAACGATAGCCCATTTTTAATAATTCCTTTGCTCAAATTACCACTTATGGTCAGTTCCCATAGCTGAAATAGCCAATCGATATGCTAATACCCAGAAACCTCACAAGTAGCTAACCATGCAACCCAATCATAAGCTGTGAGACTCTGACACTTAGCATGACGCAATTGTTCACCATCTGGAACTTACCGGAATTCCCTATCTCTTATTGAAATATCTTTATGCAATCAATCGCCCAAATTCTCGATATCTTACTGTAGAAACCCAATGTTTATACCCTGAATCACTAGCAATATTTGCACGACAGTCCCCTTCGCTGTATAACCAATAAAATTATTCGCAGAAGCCTCGCCAACCACGCGATCGCTAACCTGCTCATAGGAATAACCCACCTGTAGAATTTACTCCCCGACATCTTCCAATGCTGCTGCACGGGGTACAATCACTACGACATCAATAACCCATCTTGAGTTCGAGCTCACTCTCCAGCTGCACAAGTCCGTTCACCCATCGCGGACATCAATTAAATGTGCAGCAACACCCTTCCAATTCAGAGTTATGCTGCATCCTTCTTCATTTCAAGCAGCTCCTTTCCGTCATACCAAATCTCCTGCCGTATAACAGCTCATACTTTAAATTAAACCCGTAAGCTTCAATTTCCAATCACTAAAATCCCAGATCATTCCAAACTCTCCTTAGGCACGTAGTCATCATACTACCAAGCCCATATGCAACTTCGCCACTCTCCCACTTCGGGCAAACTCAATTCTTTAATCAAACAATCGACCTACACTTCTTATATCTGGCCTTCTAGAAGTTTTAAAAACCGCCTGACACTTCCCCTGCGTCCTTCCTCATACTTTGCTGCTCAATTGTTGCCTTAAATAAAATCTATCTTCATAGCACTTGAACCCACCAGTCGCTCCTAACTTTAAACCCTTTCAAATATGTCTTTCTCGAGCCGTCAATGTTAGGAACACTGATTCCATCCTGAACCACCGCTTCCCACGATCTCTGACCGTCGCTTCTTCATTACTGGCCCGCAATATCCTACTCCAAAGGCGAATTTGAACAAAAATAGCACACCGACCACTTAACACATTCAATCGAGGATGATGGTATCACGCCGCCGATGAAAACTCCACCACACTTTAAAACACCAAGTCTCATCCTCTCATCTTCTCAAACCTGAACATTCTCAGCCTGATTGCCTTTCACCAGCGGGGAATAAAATACAAAATCTCTAGATCATGCACAGAGTAAACCTCCCTTCAAGTCACTCACTGCCCCGACACGTAGGCAAACATCCTACCATCATAACAATACTGCGGAATAATCGCTCATAAGCATCATGGCAACCTGTGCCTAGCCTCAAGGCTCTTAGAAGTTCTATTACTGAGCTGAAACAATAGAATATCCTTCCATAAGGTGACTATAATAGTCCAATCAACTATACCAGGAGAATCATCCCGCACCACATTTGTAGTGCCATTTCAATTCTTAAATTCTTGATTTCTAACAAGCACTCGCATCGCGTAAGATTGAGTAGGAAGGAATAAAAGGCATAAGCCACAAAGGAATCGAACCGCACGATAAGGAAACCAAGAAGGGAAGTACTCCTAACAGCCCTGTAGCCTCCCAAAGATAAATACAGACGTCTCCGTACCGATCCGCGAGACTATACTAGGCTTGCTCATGACTCGTGAGACCAACGGGAACCTAGTGCTCTGATACCATGTTGTCACAACCCAAAATCCACTAAGGGTCATGGTGGCGCTGGACACCGCTGTCAGGCAAGCCAACCAAGAATGCATAATTAAATTCCAGTTTTAGTATTTTCGGAAATCATTTTTCTTATACGTTAAATATTAGATAATAAAAATTTTACAAAAAATGAACATAAAGTCGATAAAAGACTTAATACTGAATAATCCAAAAATCCTCCAAGAAACCTAGTGTCATAAGTGCGTGAGCATCTACAGATAAGGACATAAAACACAACATCCTTCCGAAATACAGTGGACAAGAAATAAATACAATATACTGAAAGGGACTATACTAGCTGCGGGTCGCCTTGAATAATGCAACTCACCTAGTCCCAGAATCATCCGCGCTGCTACACCCAGTAGGCCACTAGGGTTACATATACCTGTGTAATAAAAATGCACAGAAGTATAGTATGAGTATGTAAACAATGTGTACTTAATGAGTATCCCGTCTAATCTCGAAGAAGTAGAGCCGAGATGGTCAACTTCGACACTTACTAGAGGTCAATTAACAATATACTAAAAATGTGAGGAAATCATGGATTTATATAGTAGTTCTAACTCATGATGCCGAAAAACAGGCAAACACCTTTAACAATTAATAAAAGATTTTCAAGATTTACTTTTCATTATCTTTATTAGTGGGTAGCAGCCAAGAAGGCAATATCAACTTTAATAAGTTTCAAGTAAGCAATGCAAACATGCACATATCATGCCGAGGTCGACGGCTCGCTCCAACAGAAATGTAAACTGTGCATTGCCGAGGGTCGAACGACGCGAACCATAGATACATCTATTTAATCTGCCGAGGCATTCAGCCCACTCCAAAATTTAAACACATACCCTGCTCGCGAATCATACATGCGATGCAGGTACACATCAAAACTCATGCGCACATAACCAATTAGGAATTTATTCGGGAACATTTATCCCAATTAAAAGCCAATTCTCCTTTAACAATTTAAAAAAAATTGGAGTTTAATCCTTTTAGAAATTCATTTACTAATTCAATGTGATTTAAGCAATTCAAGTTGTCAGTAAGTTTACGAGTAATCCAAGTATAGCATGCTTTTGGGTCCTAGACTACCCGGACAATAGCATAATAGTAGCTACGCACGGACTTTCATCACCTCGTGCGTACGTAGCCCCCACAATTAGGAGCACATAACCAATTAACTCACATATGGGGACAATTCCCTCTTACAAGATTAGAAAAGAGACTCACCTCACTTCAAAATTCCATAAACGGCCTCCAAGCCTTCCCGACGACTCGAATCGTTGTAAAACGCTCCGAAACTAGCCAAATAACGACAAACTAATGAGAATATACTCAAATACTTGTTAACGATTTAAATTATACAAATTCCCAACTCCGCTTAGTTAAAATGACCAAAATGTCCTCGGGCCCACGTGCCCGGATTCCGAAATTTCTCGAAGATATACTCTACCCATAGCTTCAATAGCTCAAGTATATAAATTACTCCTAATTCGATGCTCAAATTCGTGGTAAAATCCAATTTATCAAGTTTCTAGGTTTTCTTTCAAAAATCCCAATTTTTCCACAATTTTCATGTCTAATTCCATGATATAATCTTGTATTTAACTTGGAAATGAGTAGGAGTAACTTACCTTAACATATATGAAGAAATCTCTTCTTGAAGCTCTCCAAAAATCGTCCATGCTTTGAAGAAATGAGGAATAATGAGCTAAACCCGCTAAAATACCATTCTGCCCAGGTATTTACTCATCGCGATCGTGGAGAATAATTTTTCTGGCCCAAAATTTACTCTTCGGGATCGCGGAAAGAGCTTTGCGATCGCAGAGAATAATTTCCCAGCCTTCCGAATAACCTCTAGTAGAATAGTCATAACTCTTTGCACGCAACTCCAAGTGACAAATGGTTAAATATTCTGAAAACTAGACTCAAATATATACAACTTTCACGTGTTGGTCATTTCTTAATTCTTTATATATTTCTAGATATAATCTGCCAAAGTCAGCCCATGTGTAACACAACTTTCTTCTTCATCTTCCCGGACACCCTGTCGTGTAACAGCCATGTCTCTTTGTACACAAATCCAAATTATGAATGGTTTACTTTTCTAGAAACTAGACACAAAGGGCTACAACTTTCATTTTTACATCATCTCAAAAGTACTCATAGATTGTGAGATATGAGCTTCCAAATTCGAGTCAGTGCAGCAAAATATTTACTCTACGCGATCGCGAAAGGCTTTCCGCGATCGCAATTCATTGGCCCGTTTCTCACATTTTATTCACCGCAATTGCAAACAATTCCCCGCGATCGCATAGAACACTTCTCTAGCCAAAAACCAGCAGTTATAAATGGCCTAGAAATGGTCCAAAACCACCTCGAAACTCACCTGAGCCCTTCGGGACCTCGTCCGAACATGCCAACAAGTCTGGAAACATATAACGGACTTAGTCGAGGCTGCAAATCACATCAAACAACGTCGAAATCATGAATCGCGCCAAAATTCATCTTTATGAACTTTGAAATTTCTAACTTTCACATCCGATGCCGAAACCTATCAAATCTCATTCGATTGACCCCAAATTTTACAGGCAAGTCATATTTGACATTACGGATCTGCTCCAACTTTCGGAATCGCAGTCCGACCCCGATATCAAAAAGTCAACTTTCGGTCAAACTTCTCAAAAACTTCAATTTTCTATCTTTAGTCAAATAGCTCCAAAATGACCTACGGACCTCCGAATTCACTTTCGATCGCGCTCCCAACTCCAGAATCATCATGCAGAGCTACTCCCAGTCTCGAAATCCCAAACGGACATCGGTAACACTAAAATGCACTTCAAGCCAAACTTATGAAATTTCTTCCAAAATACCAACTTCCACAATAGGTACCAAAATGCTCCCGGGTCATCAAAAACCCGATCCGGACATACGCCCAAGTCCAAAATCATCATACAAACCTGCTTGAACCTTCAGATCCCGATTCTGAGATCGTTTACTCAAAATTCCAATCCTAGTTAATTTCTTCAACTTTAAGCTTCCGAAATGAGATTTCTCTTTCCAAATCAACTCTGAGTTCCCAAAATTCAATTTCAACTACGCGTACAAGTCATAATACCTGAAATGAAGTTGTTCACGGTCCCAGACTGTTGAGCGACGCGCTTGAACTCAAAACAACCATTCGGGTCGTTACAGGTTAAGTCAGCCGATAAGCTAAATTATAGTTGAAATATGACATGCACATCCTGCAAGTTGAAATAGGTGGACACTGTACCACTGAATCCATAATTTTTGTTTGGTAAGAATAAATACTCTGAGCTGTGAATTGAAAAAAAAACACTTATTTTGCAATGCAGTATGAAGTTCTTAATTTAACAACAATTATGATAAATAAGGTAACGTCCATAATAACATATTCGTGCTATTCACATGGCAACCTCTGAAGCAAGCAAATGGCGTAAAGAAAAACAACCTCCACATAGTCTTCTCAATTTTTTCCCAGTTAAACCATAAAAATAATTCAAAAACTAACTACCAATTATCACATTTATGATGCTAAAATCCCTACACTGCACTGATTACATATTTACCCACTACGCATATTATGGGACTCCTGAAAAATATTTTAATAGTAAAAATAATAAAATAATGAATCAAAAGTACAAAAGCTGCTATTTCTAATCACGGGATCAACTTTGAACCTCATTCAAGAGGAGGTTGGAAGAAGAAACAAAAGAGAAACAATGAAAAACACAAAAATCAGAGAGCGAAAGAAGGGGACAATAAGACCATTAAGGAGGAATCAATGTGCGATGTAGTCTGCCAATGCAAATAAAAATCTAAAAAGGGGTTATACATCAAAATTTTAAATTAACGATAAGTAAATTTCACCTGTTTTAAACCTTAAAAATTTCAAAGGGATTATACCTCAAAATTAGCAGCGAATCAACCTTCGACGGAATAATTATGATATATTAAAAAGGGAAAAATAATATATAAACCCTTCAAAAATAACTATTGAAAGGGTATACCTCAATATTCCTATTCAGCAATTCGAAAGATTCAAGAATACTCCATCCTGGTAGATGATTGCTACTCTAAGAGTTCATTCAGCAAGAAGCAACAGATAACTTTATCCCAAGTTGTGAAACACAAAGTTGTGTTCAAAGTATGATTAGAGATAAGAAAAAGCAAAATTCGTAAAAGAATATATGAGGGATATGAAAAAGTTTGTGAGGGAGATCTGCTACTAATGGTAGACAAATGCGACTAGAACTCATTAGCAAATGATAGATTATTAACAAAGTATAGTTGAAGAAAATTCTAAAAAGAAGAATGTGAGGAATGACACGTATGTTAGTAGAGCAATAAAAATCCAATCTAAGATCAACTATGTGAAATTACTACTTTATCCTTGATCGATCATCATGGCTTTTCTATATAATAGAAAATAGAAATATACTGTTTGTTAATATTTGTTATTGGATAGGCCATCATATCGTACATGCAAACTGTTCTAAGAGACAAAGATACATGCAAGCCTGTTCTCATCATTTAAATATAGAGTGGACTAAACCTCCGAATGCATGTAAAATATTAAGGCTAGGTAACATGCATGAACATTTATTATTTGTGCATCGAATCGAAGTTCGACTGAAGGTGACTTCGTTGATGGCACCCAGCATTATACAAAAATTATATGTGTATCAGTTAGTCAATTGGATGGCAGAGGCGGATCTAGCATTTTTATAATATGGGTGTACCATTAAAAAAAGGAGAGAAAAAATATTAAGTGGGATTTGATCTCTGCTCCTCTAGATAAATAACTAAGCATATTCAACCAAGTGCATCATTTACCCTATGGGTACCAGCAAATAATATTAGACTTATTTTTAAAAAATTATATACATAAATTACCTAGTTTGGTAGAGGAACTATGGGTTCAGGTGCCCCATATATTTGCCTATAAATCCGCCCCTAATGGTACTGTCACGACCCAAAATTTACTTAGGGTCGTGGTGACGCCGGATACCGCTGTCAGGCAAGCCAACCAAGAATACATAATCAAATTCCAATTTTAGTATTTGCAGAAATCATTCCTTATACATTGAATATTAAACAATAGAGATTTTACAAAAAAAATGAACGTAAAGTCAATAAAGGACTTAATACTAAATAATGCAAAATCCTCCCAGAACCTGGTGTTACAAATGCATGAACATCTACCGATAGGAAAATAAAATACAATATCTATCCGAAATATAGTGTACATGAAATAAATACAATATACCGAAAGGAACTACACTAGCTGCGGGTCACCTCAAATAATACAACTCTCCTAGTCCCAGAATCATCCGCGCTGCTATGCCCAGTAGGCTGGTAGAGGTACATATACATGTGCAACAAAAATGCACAGAAGTGTACATAAATATCGTGTACTCAATAAGTATTCGGCCTAATCTCGAAGAAGTAGATACGAGATGGTCAACTTCGACACTTACTAGGGGTCAATTGACAATATACTAACCATGTGAGGAAATCATGGATTTATATAGCAGTTCTAATTCACGAAGCCAGACAATAGGTAAACACCTTAAACAAATAATCAAGGATTTTCAAGGTTTACTCTTTATTATCTTATCAATTTATATCAAGCCACGAAGGGCAATTTCACGTTTAAAATTCACAATCGACAATTAACATGCGCAAATCACACCGAGCCGACGACCCGATCCTACATAAATGTAAATTGTGCAGTGTCGAGGGTCGAACGGCCCGAACCATAGATGCATCTATTTAATCTGCCAAGGCGTTCGACCCGTTCCATAAATAAACACATACCCTGCTCGCGAATCATGCATGCGACACAGGTACACATAGGGATTATTTATCCAATTAAAACCAATTCTCCTTTAACAAATTTTAAGAAATGAAGTTTAATCCTTTTAGAAATTCACTTACTAATTCAATGTGATTTAAGCAATTCAAGCTATCAATGGGTTCATAAATAATCCAAGTATAATATGTTTTTGGGTCCTAACTACCCGAATAATAGCATAATAGTAGCTACGCACGGACTCTCGTCACCTCGTGCATACGTAGCCCCCACAAATAGGAGCACATAATCAATTATTTCACCTATGAGGACAATTCCCTCTTACAACGTTAGAAAGGAGACTCACCTCGCTCCGAAGATCCAAAACCGGCATTTCACGCCCTTCTGAAGACTCGAATTGACGCACAATGCTCCAAAACTAGCCAACAATTATGCAAACCCATTAATATATGCTCAAACACTCATAACAATTCAATTTATATCAATTCCCGACTCCGCTCGAAAAGTCGATAAAAATGCCCCTCGGGCCCACGTGCCCGGATTCTAAAAATTATTGAAAATAAATATTACCCATAATTCATATGGTCTATATCCAGAAATTCATCCAATTTCGTCCATGAATCGACCCTCAAATCAAGGATTTACCATTTTTCAACTTTGGGGCTCAAAATCCCAATTTCTACCATCCAAACACGGATAAAAATAGAAACCAACAGAAATTATCAAGGATAAACAACAAAACAAAGGTTAGATATTTACCCCCTTGTTGAGACGAGAACAACGTAGTGAAAATCACCTCAAACGGTGCTCTAGAACTCAAAATATGCCCAAAATACTAAAATTCTCGGTTTAAAATACTGACCAGGCGATATTCCTTCATCGCCTTCGCGGGAGACCTTCGCGTTCGCGAAGGGTAATTTTTTGCATTGACTGGGTCAACCCAAAAATCCTTCTTTGCTTTCGCCGAACCTCTCTCGTGTTCGTGAAGAACAAATCTTCATACCAGAAACCAGCAATTCTTTCCGATACCGAAATGAGCATAACTCTCGCTCATACGATGTCCAAATTCGACGATTCTTTTTGCTATGGCTTTGTAATTATGATGCGAATCCAACGGTATAATAAAAAATTAATTTGGACCTCATTTGCTTAATATGGTACCTTTTATGTCCAAAGAAATGATGTTGAAACATCAAATAAGAGCGAGATAAAACCCGAAACACACCTGAGGCCCCCGGGACCCGAACCAATTATACCAACCAGTCCCAAAATACATTACGGACTTGCTAGAGGCCTCAAATCATATCAAACAATGCTAAAACCATGAATCGGCCTCCAATCTAAGCTTTATGAACTTTAGAATTTCAAACTTCTACTTTCGATGTTCAAACCTATCAAATCACGTCCGATTGACTTCAAATTTTGCACACAAGTCATATTCGACATTACGGACCTACTCCAACTTTTGAAATCGGAATCCGACCTCGATAACAAAAAGTCAAACTCTCGGTCAAACTTCTAAAAAACCTTCAAATTTCTATCTTTAGCCAAATGGCTGCAAAGTGACCTACGGACCTCCGAATTCACTTTCGATTGCGCTCCCAACTCCAGAATCACCATACGGAGCTATTCCCGAACTCGGAATCTCAAACAGACATCGATAACACTGAAATGCACTTCAAGCCAAACTTAAGAAATTTCTTCGAAAATGCTAACTTCCACAATAGGCGCCAAAATGCTCCTGAGTTATCCAAAACCCAATATGGGTATACGCCCAAGTCCGAAATCATCATACCAACCTGATGGAACCTTTAGATCCCGATTCCGAGGTCGTTTACTACAAATTCCAATCCTAGTTCATTCTTTCAACTTTAATCTTCCGAAATAAGAATTCTCTTTCCAAATCAACTTTGGACTTCCCGAAATTCAATTTCGACCATGCATACAAGTCATAATACCTGAAATGAAGTTGTCATGGCCTCAGATTGCTGAACGGAGTGCTAGTACTCAAAACGATCGGTCGGGTCGTTACATTCTCTCCCACTTAAACATAATTTCGTCCTCGAACGTGCTGAGAACTTCTCTGGAGTGGTCTGAAATTGCTATCTAACTTCTCATATACCTTCCCGTGCTACCTCAACTCAGTTTAGCATATTAGCTCGATTAATTCCAAAGATATTCCCTTTTATTCAACCAAATAAGCCTTAGATCCCAATTCCAACATTCGGAATTCTATGCCCGACCTGTTTCCAACATATGATCACCATATAAATTACTACACGCTGTTCTCAAACATGACTGCATACCTTAGCTGAATTCACGCCTTGCACCACTTTACTCATCGGACCCTAATAACATTTTCTGATCAACTTAGTCGAAATGCTACTAATCTGATGCTCTCACTGCACCCCATGACAGATATAGGTCTTAATCCATCTCTTACAATGACGCCACGACGGGAGAGATGTACAAAAATTCATAACCAACTGCCGAATCAACAATTCATTGGGTCTATAATCCTGTCAAGAACCATCACTGCATTCTGGGCCGAATAATGGCCTTAGCTCCTTAATGTATTTCATATACTCGGATTGCAGGGATCTTAAAACCAATAATCTCGTCTCACCTAGTACGAACTACTCAAGCAATATGCCACCCCGGACATGATCAAAAGTCTCAATTGATGCCAAAATGTGCCAATAGGCTACTGATTCGAGCGTGATACAGGTGTGAGCACGTGATTTTTACCTTAAGCAAATTATTCCAAAAATGTCAAATAAAATGATTTTATAATTTTAGGAATTTTGTTGCGTTCTTCATATTAATTGGTTGCATCATAACTCGTATTAAAAATACAAAAATATGCATATGTATTAGGATTTTAATTTTTACATTTTTAGTATTAATGTATTTTGGAAAATAAATGAAAGAAAAATCAAAAAATAGGATCTTATGGTTTTAATTGAAAATTACTACAAAATAGTTATTTAATAAT
This sequence comes from Nicotiana glauca, assembly GCA_026770625.1. Lineage (NCBI taxonomy): Eukaryota > Viridiplantae > Streptophyta > Magnoliopsida > Solanales > Solanaceae > Nicotiana > Nicotiana glauca. The sequence continues at coordinate 28,403 of MU736307.1, forward strand.
TTGTAGACTTTGATTAGTATTATTATTAGTTTAATCTCAATTTTATAAAATTTAAGAAAATACAAAATATAAAAAGGAATACAATACATAGATATAACACCAAATATTAAGTAAATTTGGGCCAAAATGACTTAGCCCAAAGAAAATCCTTTCCAGTCCGACCCAGGCCCAAAAACAGCCCACGATCCAGCTCAACCCACCCCAATACCCGGTCTGTATGTTTTTAAAGACCAAACGACGTCGTTTAGTCGTAGGAGATCTGGACCGTTGAATTCTTGATCTGACGGTCAGATTACACAAGTCAGCTCACTCATTAAACGACGACGTTTGAGCCATTAGATCTTGACCATTCATTTGTTTGATCTAACGGGCAGGATTGGACCGTCATTAAGTCAAAATGACGTCGTTCCATTATTTTATAGTCCCAGACCAGTCAAGATATTTAACGACGTCGTGTAAGGGTATATGTTTCCAATATCAACCGTTCATATACATCAATCCAACGGTCCGTGAACTCTCATTAATGGACATATATCTGTCTGAAAGCAAGCCAAATGTTAGAGACAGCCCTTCTCCCTCATCGTATCTCTATAGCTCGCCGGCGAAGTCGCCACCGGTAAACACCGCTACCTCCGTTGCCTCCCAAAATTACACCCTAGAAAGCCTTGAACCTCTTCTTCTCACTCCCATAAATAGTTTCCCTCGAATTAGGCTTGAATCCTTCGAATATCAATTTTTGTGGCGAACACACTTTATGCCAAATGAGCCCAGTTTTATACCATAGAACCGCCTTGGCCCCCTCTACACCAATTTCATAGTCCCTTAGTTTGAATGTGGCTGGAACTACTCGAATATTAATTTCAAGATTTTTCCGGCCATGAGTCTACTCTAATCTTTATGATTTCTTGACCGTAATATCCTCAACCACGTGTTTTCTTATGAAAACACATGGTTGGGGATGTTACGTGTCAAGAAACTCGAAAGATTTTCTCAAATCAGTGGGTTGGAGTTTCTTCATTACAACAGTAAGTTCCTTCTTTAGTTTTATGGCCTTAATTAGTGTAATTAATAATTTCTCTTTCTTCTTCTCTTCTGAATTGGTCAATCATGGATTTCTTGTTGGTTCTGATTTCATTTAGCCATACTGATTAGTTAAGCTCACTTTTAGCAATAGGTTTAAAAGCTTTAATTTACTGTTAGTTTAATTAAATTAGTAGAATTGTTTGTATCGATTCCATTTTAATGTCGTTCGTAGATAATAGTCGCATAAGTAATATTAATGATAGTGTGCCAAATACTTGTTTGGGTTGTTATATCTAGGTTTCTC
>MU736312.1:10532-37437 GCA_026770625.1 Nicotiana glauca
GGGGGGTCAGGGGTCTGACAAGAGGCCTCATCATTCAGGCAGATTCAGTGGTGCCTCTTCTGGAGGCAGGGATTCTTTTGGTAGAGGCCATCCTCCTAGGCCTTTTCAGTCAGCACTTTAGGTTTCTCACGGTGCTTTAGGTGGCCGTGGTTCTCATATGCAGTATCCTGATCAGTAGTCCTATAGTGCACTACCAACTCCTATCAGTATACCACCACTCCAGAGTTTTTGGGGTGTTCATTCAGGTCGTTAGGCTCAGTAGTCTGAACAGCCGAGGGCTTGTTGTGCTTGTGGCGATATGGGACATATTGCTAGATTTTGCCCTCAAGCATCGAGCAGCTCTCAACATCAGGGCTCCCGTGTCATGGTTCAGGCATCGAGTGTTCCACAGCCCGCTCAGCCAGCTAGAGATAGAGGTAGAGATGTTAGAGGTGGAGGTCAGGCCGCTAGAGGTGGAGGCCAGCTAGAAGCAGGCCATCCCAGAGATGTAGTTTAGAGTGGTGGGACCCAACCCCGATGTTATACTCTTCCACACAGGCCTGAGTTTGAGTCTTCTGATGCAGTTATAACAGGTACTATTCTGGTTTGTAGTAGAGATGCTTCAGTTCTATTTGATCCAGGACCTACGTACTCCTATGTGTCATCTTATTTTGCACCGCATCTGGTCATGCCTAGTGATTCCTTGAGTGCTCTTGTATATGTGTCTACACCGGTAGGTAATTCTATTATGGTAGATCGTGTCCATCGTTCATGTATAGTTGTGATTGGGGGTCTTGAGACTTGTATAGATTTGTTGCTTTTGGATATGGTTGATTTTGATATCATATTGGGGATGGGCTGGATATCACCTTACCACGCTATCTTGGACTGCCATGCCAAGACTGTGACCTTATCCTTCCCGAGGTTGCCTAGTTTAGAGTGGAAAGGGACTCCTGGTCATTCTACCCGTAGTGTTATCTCATATACGAAGGCTCGCCGTATGGTCGAGAAGGGGTGTTTGGCCTATTTGTCATATGTTCGTGATTCTAATGCTGAGGTTCCTTCTATAGATTTTGTGCCTGTTATTCGTGAGTTTCCTGAGGTTTTTTCTTCAGACCTGCCGGGTATTCCACCCAATATATATATTGAATTACACATTAATTTGGCTCTGGGCACTCATCCCATTTCTATTCTACCGTATCGTATGGTCCCGCCTGAGTTGAAAGAATTGAAAGCAGTTGCAAGTCTTGCTTGATAAGGACTTTATTAGACCTAGTGTCTCGCCTTGGGGTGCGTCGGTGTTTGTTAAGAATAAGAACGAATCGATGAGAATGTGTATAGATTACCGGCATTTGAACAAGGTTACAATCAAGAATAAGTATCCATTGCCGAGGATTGATGATTTGTTCGATCAGCTTCAGGGTGCCAATGTATTTTCAAAGATTGACTTAAGATCTAGCTACCATAAGTTGAGGATTAGGGCATCTGATGTCCCTAAGATAACTTTCTGCACTCGGTACGGGTACTATGAGTTCTTGGTGATATCATTTGGGTTGACAAATGCCCCAGCAACTTTTATGGATTTGATGAACCGAGTGTTCAAGCCTTACTTGGATTCATTCGTGATAGTCTTCATTCATAATATTTTGATTTATTCGCACAGCCGTGAGGAGCATGAGCAACATCTGAGAGTTGTCCTTCAGACTATGAGAGATAGACAGTTGTATGCCAGGGTTTCAAAATGTGAGTTTTGGTTGGGATCAGTAGTTTTCTTGGGTCATATTGTTTTAGCAGAGGGTATTCAGGTAGATCTAAAGAAGATAGAGGCAGTCAAGGACTGACCTAGACCCGCATCAGCTACACAGATCCGAAGTTTCTTGGGTTTGGCGGGTTATTACCATCGGTTTGTGGAGGGGTTCTCATCTATTTTGACCCCGATGACCCGGTTGACCCAGAAGAGTGCCTAATTCAGGTGGTCGGACGAGTGTAAGGCGAGCTTTCAGAAGCTCAAGACAGCTTTGACTACGACGCTAGTATTGGTTTTGCCTGCAAGTTCAGGGCTATATACAATTTATTGTGACACATCTCGTATTAGAGTTGGTACGGTGTTGATGCTGGATGGAAAAGTCATTGCTTATGCTTCGCAAAAATTTAAGATTCATGAGAAGAATTATCCAGTTCATGATTTGGAGTTAGCAGCCATTATTCATGCGCTGAAGATTTGGAGGTACTACTTATATGGCGAGTCATGTGAGGTTTTCACGGATCACAAGAGTCTGTCGTATTTGTTCAAGAAGAAGGAACTAAATTTGATGTAGAGAAGGTGGTTGGAGCTATTGAAAGACTATGATATCACCATCTTATATCATCCAGGAAGGCCAACGTAGTGGCCAATGCTTTGAGTAGGAAGTCTGTCAGTATGAGCAGTCTGCGTATATTCCGGTCAGTGAGAGGTTGCTTGCTTTGGATGTTCAGGCATTGTCCAATCTGTTTGTGAGGTTGGATATCTCTGATCCCAACCGCGTGTTAGCTTGCACAGTCGCTCGTTCTTCATTATTGGAGCGTATTCGAGATCGACAGTATGATGATCCCCATTTGTGTGTCCTAAAGGACACGGTGCAGCACGGTGGTGCCAAGCAGGTTACAGTTGGGGATGATAGAGTTTTGAGGATGTACGGTCGTATTTGTGTGGCTAATGAGGATGGAATTCGAGAGTTGATTCTAGAAGAGGCCTGTAGTTCCCAGTACTCTATTCATCTGGGCGCCGCCAAGATGTGTCAGGATTTGCGGCAGCATTATTGGAGGAGGAGGATGAAGAAGGATATTGTTGCGTATGTGGCTCGGTGTTTGAATTGTCGGCAGGTAAAGTACGAGCATTAGAGACTTGGTGGTTTGTTTAATAGGATTGAGCTTCCCGAGTGGAAGTGGGAGCGTATCACTATAGACTTTGTTGTTGGACTCCTAAGGACTCAGAGGAAGTTCGATTCAGTGTGGGTTATTATTGATAGGCTAACCAAGTCAACGCATTTCATTCCTGAGGAAATCTCCTATTCTTCTAAGAGGTTAGCTGAGATCTATATCCGGGAGACCGTTCTTCTTCATGGTGTGCCCGTTTCTATCATTTTTGATCGAGGTTTGCAGTTTACCTCGCATTTTTGGAGGGCAGTTCAACGTGAGTTGGGCATACGGGTCGAGTTGAGCAGAGCGTTTTATCCTTAGACGGACGGGCAGTCCGAGCATACTATTCAAATTTTGGAGGATATACTCTGAGCTTGTTTCATTGACTTTAGAGGCTCGTGGGATCAGTTTTTGCCTTTAGCGGAGTTTGCCTACAACAACAGTTACCAGTCGAGCATCCAGATGGCTCCTTATGAGGCTTTCTATGGTAGGCGATGTCGGTCGCCGGTTGGGTGGTTTGAGTCGGGAGAGGCTTGGTTATTGGGTACAGATCTAGTACAGGATTCCTTGGAAAAGGTCAGGATCATTCAGGATAGGCTTCATACAGATTAGTCCAGGCAAAAGAGTTATCCCAATCGTAAGGTTAATGATGTGCCATTCATGGTCGGCGAGCAAGTATTGCTTTGGGTGTCGCCTATGAAGGGCGTGATGAGATTTGGAAAGAAGGGCAAGCTTAGCCCTAGGTTCATTGGCCCGTTTGAGGTTCTTGATCGGGCGGGAGAGGTGGATTACAGACATGCATTGCCGCTGAGTTTATCAGCCGTGTATCCAGTGTTTTATGTGTCCATGCTTTGGAAGTATCACGACGATCCATCCCACGTGTTAGACTTCAGCAATGTCCAGTTGAACAATGACTTATCCTATGAGAAGGAGCCGGTAGATATTCTAGACTGCCAGGTTCGTCAATTGAGATCGAAGAGTTTCCCTTCTATTCGTATTCAGTAGAGAGGTCAGCCTATTAAGGCATTGACCTGGGAGTCCGAGTCCGATATGCAGAGCCGTTATCCCCATCTTTTCTCCGACTCAGGTACTTCCTCCTTATGTTCGTTCGAGAACGAACTGTTATTTTAGAGGTGGAGAATGTGATGACCTTTTGTCATCACTTGTTTTTGAAATAAATTCTATGTTCTGAGGCCTTAAAAACCTCCTTTTCCTTCCACCTCGATTTTCATATGCAGTCCGGGCATATATCCGAAAAGCCATTATGTGAAAATATGTGAAAAATGATAAATTTTGATTTTAAAATGAATTTAGGTTGACTTCTGTCAACATTTTGGGTAAACGAACCCGGAACCATGATTTGACACCGGACCCGTGATTTGTCGGTCCCGAAAAGTCCATAGGAAATATGGGACTTGGGCATATGCCCTAAATCAAATTTCGAGGTCCCAAGCCCGAGAAATGAATTTTTGAAGAAAATTGCTTAACTGAAATTTCAGAGTTTTTTGAAAATTTGAAGGTAATTAAATTTGATGGTATAGGACACGTATTTTAGTACTAGAGCCTGGTGCAGGTCTTATATGTGATTTAAGTTAAGCCTGTAAAATTTGGTAAGAAACGGACTTGAAATGACATGAATCGGACATTCGGTTGTTAAAATTTGAACTTAAGAGTTCATGAGATTTTTCTTTGATTTTGATGCTAAATTCATAATTATTGATGTTATTTTGATTACTTGATTGCACGATCAAGTCCGTATGATGTTTTTGGACTTGCGCACATGTTTGGTTTGGATCCCCGAGGGATCGGGTAGTTTTGGGTAGGCCACGGAGTGAAATTTGAACTTAGAAAATTGCTAGTGTGTTGCAGGTCTGCAGGCTTCGCAATTGCAAATCATGGCTCGCAAATGCGAAGCTTTATCGCAAATCGAAGATGGCCTGGGCTACCTTGGTCGCAAAGGCGACGTATTTATCGCAAATGCGAAAGTCCCTCGCAAATGCGAAGAGGATCGAATTCCTTCAGTGTCGCAAATGCGACAAAATCTCCGCATTTGCGAAGTGAATAGGTTCTGAAGGGTTCGCAGGTAGCAATTGCGACATCAGAGACCAATTAATTGAGACTTAGATGCATTTTCAGCCATTTTTCAAACCTTCTCAAAACCTAAACACCTTTGGGAGATTTTTCAAAGACAACTACTCTTCCAAATCATTTGTAAGTCATTTCTGACTCCTTTCTTTCAATCTAATCCATCTTTTTGCATGATTTCAACTCAAAATCAAGGGTTTTCACGGGAAAAATGGGTGTTTTGGGTAGAAATTAGAATTTTTAAATTTTGGGGATTTGGACCTCAATTTGAGCTTCGATTTCAAAACAAATTATATATTTGAGTTCGTGGATGAATGGGTAGTCGGGTTTTGGTTCGAACCTTGGGTTTTGACCATGTGGGCCCGGGATCGATTTTTAACTTTTTGGGAAAAACTTTATAAAATCTACTTTCATGTATTAGAATTGATTCATTTAGCACTTATTAATATAGTTAAGTAACTTGTAGCTAGATACAAGCGAATTGATGGTGGAATCAAGAGATAAAGCGATAGTTGAGGCTTGAATTGTGTTCGTGGCATCGAGGTAAGTGTTTGGTCTAACCTTAACTTGAGGGATTAGGAGTTGTATCCTATTTGCTACGTGTTAGCTGTTGTGTACGATGTATAGGCATGATGACGAGTATCTCTACGTTGGTGTCAAGCATGACCGCGAGTCTTATACTATGTTAATGTGACTTCGTTTTGTATTGTTCATGCCTTATGTGATGATTTCTATTGTTGAACAAGGCTTGTGGAAGTAATATTGGTATTCAAACATTGAAGAGCGTTGGCTCAAGTTGTAAAATGATTTGTGGGAGTAGTATTGGAAATTGAACATTATAGAGCATTGGCTCAAGTTGTGAATTGAGTTGTGAAGTAAATGTGAAAAAGAGAAGAGAATTATGATATTGTCTCCCTTTTTGGGATGTTGTTATTTTAATGTTATCTCCCTTATCGGGATGTTATTGCTTTTGATATTATTTTCCTTGCTGGGATATGATTGTTGTACTATTATTCCCTTGCCGGGATTTTATTATTATTTTATTGATTCCCTTGCCCTTATTTAGTGATGCCGTGAATGATATTTGTGAGAGAGTGTTAAAGCACGAAGGGTGATGTCGTGCATGATATTTGTGAGAGAGTGTTAATGCACGAAGGGTGTTGTCGTGCCGCACGATATGTTCAATTTCGTGCCTTTATATGAGTGATAATACACGAAGGATCATTCCGCGCCATGATTATGTGAGATAAAAGCACGAAGGGTGATGCCGTACCAATTATATTAATTTTTATGGTGAGGACGAGAGTAAAAGTACGATGGGTGATGCCGTGCATTTATCTTTGATCTCCTGATTTCTACTGATAATTGAGTTATGGTGTTCTTTGCATTTAACTGTTGGTTTCTGTTGCTACTTATTGTTCCCCACAACATGATTCCCCCTTCCTACCTTTAATGGTAACGTTTTGCCTCTATTTTCCAATGTATATGATTTAACTGCACATGTTTAGTTGGTAGTCTGGTCCTAGCCTTGTCACTACTTCACCGAGTTTAGGCTAGGCACTTACCAGCACATGGGGTCGGTTGTGCTCATACTACACCCTGCACTATTTTGTGCAGATCCTGGTACTGAAGCATACGGACCTTAGCTTTGGGTTGCTGCCTTCAATCCATTCGGAGACCCGAAGTAGTCCTGCAGGCGTCCGCAGGCTTTGGCGTCTCCTTCTACCCTTTCATTCTGTTTCTTTTTTATGTATTCCAGAGATAGCATTGTATTTATCTTTCAGACCCTTATTTGTAGTATTCCTAGACAGTCTGTGAAATTGTGACACCAGTTCTGGGTAGTCTATATTTAAGGAATTATTTTGGTAATATTTAAATGGTAATATTTTGTTCTTCTGCTTATTAAATTACGCTATTTATAAAATATTGGTTCTTAATTGTTAAATGACTAAAATGGATAGAAGGTAAATAATACAAATGGTTGACTTGCCTAGCTTTCACTAGTAGGAACCATCACGACTCCCGAGGGTGGAAAATCCGGATCGTGACAGTAGCACTACATTCAACTAAATAAAACAAATACAATAAATAAATGATACTCACAAATATTATTGGTAAATTGAAATATTAATTTGAGAAGTAAAATAAAAAAATAGTGAATATAATTTTTATTATAAGAAAAAGGAAAACTAAATTTATCTCTTAATGGGATATGTGGACAATAATATGAACAACTCTAAGTTATGGTTAATGCAATAACATGAACAAGGAATCAAAAAAAGAATAAAAAATTTGTAATTAAATAATATCAGTAGTAGATGTATACATAATGATAAGACTTATTTGATCATTGAGAAGAGAAAGTTTTTTAAATAATAATAAGCTAAGTCATACTATACAAATAAGATACACTTATTTAAAGCCATTATAATAGATAAAACTAAGAAATATAAACAATTGACATGATTCCGAGAAACAAATCAAAAAAATTTAAATATAATTTAAATTCTTATATAGTTAATTTAAATGGAAATTTAAAGTCAAACTTCCATATAAATAAAATAATTATATAAAATTTCATAGTAGTGGAAATAATATAGAAAGTGTGGGGGAGGGGGTAAATATAGTGTGGGTAAATTGATACTTTTATTTAATTTTAAAATATATCTATATCTCTTGCTCAATTAACATTTCTGTTTTGAGAATCAAGATGTGTGATGTATGTGATTTGGAGTGGAATACTTCTAAAATGATTATTAGAAAGAGATCGGTTACATAAATGCAGTTCGAGGCAACCAATTTTAAAGCAACTCCAATAATATTGGAAGAGAGTTAATCAATCATAAAGGTTTTGATCACAAAAAAAAATTGAACTAAAAGATAAAAACAACACCTCTATATTAACTCATTGCAAAGACAAATATAGAGGTATTATCAATACATACCACGAGTATGTAGTACTCCATACAACTAAAATATAAAATAAAGATAATAAATAATTGATACTTAAAAATATTATCGATAAATTTAAATATTAATTTGAGCAGTAGAATAAAAAAATAGTGAATATAATTTTTATTACAAGAAAAGAAAACTAAATTCATCTATTAATGGGAGTTGTGGACAATAATATGAATAACTCTAAGTTATGGGTAATGCAATAACATGAACAAGGAATCAAAAAAAGAAGAAAAAAGAAGTAATTGAATAATTTCAATAGTAGATGTATACATAATAATAAAACTTATTTGATCTTTGAGAAGAGAAATTTTTTAAAATAATAATGAACTAAGTCATACTATATAAATAAAATACACGTATATAAAACCGATACAATAGATATGTCACGACCCGGATTTTCCACCATCGGGAGTCGTGATGACGCCTACTAATAGGAGCTAAGAAAGTCAATTATTTTAATACTTCTCTTAACAACATCAACAATATAAAGAAAAATGAGACAATTACTATAAAAACGGAAGCCTCAAAACATAAATAACTGAAACCAAGTGCGGATGTTCAAATACATCTCTACCCAGATCTGGTGTCACTAACTCACGAACTTCTACAGAATGCTAAATACAAAGTCTGAATAAAAATAAAGTATTGTTTGATCCGATACAAAGGAAATCAAACGAAAAACAAAGATAAGAGAGACTCCGGGCCATGCGGACGTCAGCAAGGCTACCTCGGGAATCTCTGTACTGAAGTCAGCTCCCAATACTCCTACTGCTGCCCAAAAGCTCCTGCTCCGGTACTGTGATCTATGCAAAAAAATGCACAGAGTGTAGCATTAGTACAACCAACCCCATGTGTTGGTAAGTGCCTGGCCTAACTCCGGCGAAGTAGTGACGAGGCTAGACAGGACTACCAATCAACCTGTAATAATATATATATATACATACATACAAGTACTACAAAATAACAGCAGGAAGTAATTATTAAGACTGGGAGGGGAAGATGCTTTTGGGGCTAACAGATAAAATAGAACGGTAGGAATAAATAAGGAAAACTACAACTGATCCCTTCTAACATAGAATATGTGGTCGGCGTGCCACACGATCCCATTTCATGATATATAAGTGATCGGCGTACCACACGATCCCATCTAATAATATATAAGTGGTCGGCGTGCCACACGATCCCATTTCATAATATATAATGGTTTTCTGGGAAGGGAACAAGTATCAATTCAACTATCCCGGCAAGGGAGAATACAAATAAACAGTTAATTCCCGGCAAGGGTGGAACAACAATAACTTACACGTCCCGGCAAGTGAATAATTACATCTCTTTCTCTTTCGTCCATTTCTTACTTCCTAATCATGTCATAATTCGAGCCAACGCTCCAAGGAGTTTACAAATCATATTTCCCCTTCATACTGTTCACATTATATAAAAACCATCAATTAAACAAGGAAGAATCACTACAGAATCCCAAATAAGCACAAATAAGGACTCACGGTCATGCTAGACACCGGTGTATAGATACTCGTCACCATGCCTATATACCGTACTCAACATTTAGCAATTAGCAAATAATACTCTAATCCTATTCCCTCAAGCTAAATTTAGATCAAACACTTACCTCGAATGCTCCAAACTCAACTCAAGCCTCTAGTATAGCTTTACCCCTCGAGTTTGGCTCCAACTCAGTCAAATCTATGATATAATGACTTTACAATATTAATAATAGCTAAACAAACTAAACCCAATGCCTAAATATGAATTTCTAAGCTGTCTTCCCAAAATTCCAAAAATTGACCCCGGGCCCGCTTGGTCAAAACACGAGGTTCGAACCACTTCCATGTTACCCATTCCCCCACGATCCCAGATATACAATTTATTTTCAAATTCAACCCCAAAACGAGGTCTAAATCAAAGAAAATCGAAACGCCCTACCTATATCCTTTTTTCCCAATTTCAGCCCTAGATTACATGATTTAGGTTTAGAAACTCATTAATTAATGAAGGAAGATGAAGGAAATGAGTGGGAATTTACTTACCCAAGAAGCTTTGGTGAAGAAGTGCTCAAAAATTCGTTCAAGAGTTGTGGAGAAGGAGAACTCGTGTGAAATATGGACTAAATCCCGTCACTGTTCTGTTTTTAAAACTTAAAAATCACAGGGCGAAAATTGGTCTATGCGATCGCGGCGAAGGAAATGCGAATGCATAGAGGAAGGGCAAAATGGTCACTGCTATCGCAAGCTAGTCTATGCGATCGCATAGAGGAAAAATAGAGGGCTTCTCAAGCTAGCACTATGTGATCACGGAAGGGCAATTGCGACCGTATTGAACAAATTGGACCTCCTGAAAATTAACACTATGCGATCGCGGACTGGACTATGCGATCGCATAGCACAAAGAGCTGGACAGCAGCAAATAGCAGATCTACAACATTTTCTAAGGGTAAAACCATCCCAAAACACACCCGAATCACACCCGAGCCCTCGGGGCTCCTAACCAAACAGACACACTAACTCAACAACATCCTACGAACTTAACCATGCGATTAAATCGCCAAAATAACATCATAAACGAGGAATCAAACCTCAAAATCATCACTTTTTCATCAAACTTCCTAAACTTTCAAACTTAGAGTTTTAGGTCCGAAACACGTCAAATGACGTCCGATTTCATCCAAATTTCACAGGAAACGCTTAAACCACATATAAGACTTGAACTGGCACCGGAACTAAAATACGGGCTCGATACCAATGCTTTCTAATCCATTTTCATTTCAAATTTCCAAATAAATTTCAGAAAAATAATTTCTTTTAAAAATTCATTTCTCGGGCTCGGGACCTCGGATTTTGATTCCGGGCATACGCCCGAGTCCCATATTTTCCTACGGACCCTCTGGGACCGTCCAATCACGGGTCAGGGTCCGTTTACCTAAAATGTTGACCCAAGTCATCTTTAATCATTTTAAAGCCATATTTTGAAAATTTTCACAGAATTTAACATATAAGCTTTCGGCTACGCGCCCGGACTGCACACGCAAATCGAGGCAAGTAAAAATGAGGTTTTCAAGGCCTCCGAAGCATAGAAAGAAAGACAAAATAGGTGATGACCCTTTGGGTCATCACATTCTCCACCTCTAAAACGACCGTTCGTCCTTGAACGGACAAAATAAAGAAGTACCTGAGTCGGGAAATAGATGAGGATAACGGCTTCGCATATCAGACTCGGACTCCCAGGTCGATGCCTCAGGAGGCTGACCTCTCCACTGGACACGCACTGAAGGAAAACTCTTCGACCTCAACTATCGAACCTGCCAGTCTAGAATAGCTACCGGCTCCTCCTTATAAGACAGATCCTTATCCAACTGGACAATGCTGATATCTAACACGTGGGCTGGATCGCCATGATACCTCCGAAGCATGGACACATGAAACACTAGATGCACGGCTGACAAGCTAGGTGGAAAGGAAAGTCTATAAGCCACCTCTCGCACAGGATCTAGAATCTCAAATGGACCAATGAACCTAGGGCTAAGCTTGCCCTTCTTCCCAGATCTCATCACGCCCTTCATAGGCGACACTCGGAGCAAGACCTGCTCACCAACCATGAAGGCTACATCCCGGACCTTACGATCTTCATAACTCTTTTGCCGGGACTGAGCCGAACGAAGCTTGTACCTAATGATCTTGACCTTATCTAAGGCCTCCTAAACTAAATATGTACCCAATAACCGAGCCTCTCCCAGCTCAAGCCACCCAACTGGAGACCGACATCGCCTACCATACAAAGTCTTATATGGAGCCATCTGAATGCTGGACTGGTAGCTGTTATTGTAGGCGAACTCTGCTAAAGGCAAAAACTGGTCCCACGAGCCTCCAAAATGAATGACATAGGATTGGAGCGTATCCTTCAATATCTGAATAGTCCTCTCGGATTGACTGTCCGTCTGAGGATGAAACGCTGTGCTCAACTCAACCCGTGTGCCCAACTCTCGCTAAACTGCACCCCAGAAATGCGAGGTAAACTGCGTACCCCTGTCCAAAATGATAGATACCGGCACACCATGAAGGCGAACAATATCCCGGATATAAATTTCAGCTAACTTCTCGGATGAATAGGGGACTGCCACAGGAATGAAATGTGCTAACTTGGTCAGCCTATCAACAATAAACCATATCACATCGAACTTCTTCCGAGTCAACGGAAGTCCGGTAATGAAATCCATGGTAATCCTCTCCCACTTCCACTCGGGAAGCTCAATCCTCTGAAACAAACCACCAGGCCTCTGATGCTCATACTTAACCTGCTGACAGTTCAAACATCGAGCCACATATGCAATAATATCTTTCTTCATCCTACGCCACCAATAATGCTTCTGCAAGTCCTGATACATCTTCGCGGCGCCCGAGTGAATAGAATACTGTGAACTATGGGCCTCCGCTAAGATAAACTCTCGAGTCCCATCGGTATTGGGCACAAAAACTTGCCCCTGCAATCTCAAAATACCATCATCATCTAAGATCACCTTCGTGGCACTTCCACGCTGCACCGTGTCTCTCAGGACACACAAATGGGGATCATCAAACTGCCGATCACGGATACGCTCCAGTAATGAAGAACGAGCAACCGTGCAAGCTAACACTCTGCTAGGATCAGAAATGTCCAACCTCACAAATCGATTAGCCAAGGCCTGAATGTCCAAAGCAAGCGGTCTCTGGCTGACCAGAATATAAGCAAGACTACCCATGCTGGAGGACTTCCTACTCAATGCATCGACCACCACATTAGCTCTCCCTGGGTGATACAAAATAGTAACATCATAATCTTTCAGTAGCTCCAACCACCTCCTCTACCTCAAGTTAACTCCTTCTGCTTGAACAAGTACTGAAGACTCTTGTGATCAGTGTACACCTCACACATCACACCATATAGGTACTGCCTCCAAATCTTCAAAGCATGAACAATGGGTGCCAACTCTATATCATGAACCGGATAATTCTTCTCGTGGATCTTCAACTGCCTCGAAGCATAAGCAATGACTCTGCTATCCTGTATCAATACTGCACCAAGCCCAATACGGGAAACATCACAATAAACTGTATAAGGCCCTGAGCCTGTGGGCAAAACCAATATCGGTGCCGTAGTCAGAGCTGTCTTGAGCTTCTAAAAGCTCGCCTCACACTCATCTGACCATCTGAATTGGGCACCCTTCTGGGTCAATCTGTTCATCGGGGCTGCAATAGATGAAAATCCCTCCATGAACCGACGGTAATAACATGCTAACCCCAAGAAACTGCAAATATCAGTAGCTGGTCGAGGCTAGTTCTTGACTGCCTCAATCTTCTTCGGGTCCAACTGAATACCCTCTACTGATACGACGTGACCCAGAAATGTAACCGAGCTCAACCAAAACTCGCACTTCGAGAACTTAGCATATAACTGACTATCCTTCCGAGTCTGAAGAACCACTCTGAGGTGTTGCTCGTGCTCCTCTTGGCTACGGGAGTACACCAGAATCTCATCAATAAAGACTATCACAAACAAATCCAAATAAGGCCTGAACACTTTGTTCATCAACTCCATAAATGCTGCTGGGGCATTGGTCAACCCAAATGACATGACCAAAAACTCATAATGCCCATACTGAGTGCGGAATGCTGTCTTAGGGACATCAGACGCCCTAATCCTCAGCTGATGGTAGCCAGATCTCAGATCTATCTTTGAAAACACTTTTGCTCCCTGAAGCTGGTTGAACAAATCGTCAATCCTCGGTAGTGGATACTTGTTCTTTATTGTCATTTTGTTCAATTGCCGATAATCAATGCACATCATCATAGAACCATCCTTTTTCTTCACAAATAGCACCGGCGCACCCCAAGGAGAAACACTAGGTCTGATAAAACCCTTCTCTAGAAAGTCTTGCACCTGGTCCTTTAACTCCTTCAACTCTGGCGGGGCATGCGATACGGCGGAATGGAAATGGGCTGAGTGCCCGGAGCCAAATCAATACAAAAATCAATATCCCTTTTGGGCGGCATACCTGGCAGGTCTGAAGGGAAAACCTCGGGGAATTCCCGAACAATACGAACATAATCAATAGAAGGGACCTCTGTGCTGGAATCGCGAACATACGCTACATAAGCTAAACACCCCTTCTCGACCATGCGTCGAGCCTTTACATATGAAATAACACTGCGGGTGGCATGACCTGGGGTCCCTCTCCACTCCAATCGGGGAAAATCTGGCAAAGCCAGGGTCACAGTCTTGGCGTGACAATCCAAGATAGCATGATACGGGGAGAACCAATCCATCCCTAATATAACGTCAAAATCCACCATGTCTAAGAGCAATAAATCAACACGGGTCTCAAGGCCCTCAAACACTACCACACAGGAATGATGAACTCGGTCGACTACTATAGAATCACCCACCGATGTAGATACATAAACAGGAATACCCAAAGCAACACTAGGCATAACCAGGTAGGGCGCAAAATAGGATGACACATATGAATACGTAGAACCAGGGTTAAATAACACTAAAACATCCCTATCACAGACCAGAATAGTACCTGTAATAAGTGCATCCGAAGACTCAGCCTCTAGCCTAGCTGGAAGAGCATAACACCGGGGCTGGGCCACACCTCCCTGAACCATATCTCTAGGACGATCGACTGCTGGCTGGACTCTACCTCTGGCGGTCCGAGCTCCACCTCTATGATCTCTACCTCCACCTCTATGGCCTCTACCCCTACCTCTAGCTGGCTGGGCGGCATGTGGATCACCTGATGCCTGAATCATGGGACGAGGACCCTACTGCTGAGAGCTGTTAGAAGCTCAAGGGCAATACCTGGCAATATGTCTCGTGTCGACACACGTGTAACAAGCCCTCGGCTGCTGAGAATAATAGAGTGGCGGTGCACTGATAGGTGCTGATGGTGAACTAAAAAGCTGCTGGTCAGAAGACTACGGCTGAGAGCCACGACCACCTGAAGTTCCATGTGAGACCTCTAGGGCTGACTGAAAGGGCCTCGAAGGATGGACTCTACCATAAGAATCCCCACCTCCAAACGATGTACCACTGAACCTACCTGCATGACGTTGCCTCTTATCTGACCCATGACTACCTCTCCGTGCAAGAGCCATCTCAACTTTATGGGCCGCATTGGCCGCCTCCTGAAAAGAAATCTCACTCCCGGCTCCCATAGCCATCTGGAGACGGATCGGCTGAATCAATCCATCAATAAACCTCCGCACCCTCTCTTGCTCTGTGGGGAGTATAACAATAGCATGGCGTGCTAGATCAATGAACCGAGTCTCATACTGAGTGACTGTCATAGAGCCCTGCTGGAGGCGCTCGAATTGCCTGTGAAGAGCCTCTCGCTGAGTAACTGGGAGAAACTTCTCAAAAAATAACTTTGCAAACTGGTCCCAAGTCAATGATAGAGACCCTGCTAGTCTGATAAATAATAGTCCCTCCACCAAGTCTTGGCAGATCTTGCTAGTCGAAAAGTGGCGAAGTCGACCCTATTGGTCTCCACAATACCCATAGTCCAAAGGATCTCATGGCAGCTAAATAAGAAATCCTGTGGATCCTCTGAAGAAGTACCGATGAATGTGGTGGTGAAGAGCTTGGAGAACCTATCAAGCCTCCACAAAGCATCTGCGGACATAGCCGCTCCATCGCCGGCCTGGGTCACAATACCCGGCTGAACCGCTACAGCTGGCAGAACCACTAGAACCTGAGCCTGGGGAGCTATCTTCTCCGGAGTACGTGTAGCAGGAGTTTGAACTCCTCCTCCAGCCTGAGAAGTGGCTGGTGCTACTGGAAGCAAACCCGCTCTAGTGACACTATCCACAAAGCTTGCCAGTCTGACCAAAGTGTCCTGAAGATCTGGGGTGACTATGAACCCCTCTGGGACCTGAGCTGGGTCTACCGGAGCTGCTGGGGCTGGAACCTCCTCATCATAATCAATATGAGGCTCCACCTCTGGGACTGCTGCTCGGGGCTGAGCTCTGCCCCTGCCTCGGCCTCTGGCACGGCCTCGGCCTCGCCCTCTACCCCTCGTAGGAGCTGTTGCTGTGGGCTCGGGCTGCTGCACGGTAGAAGAGGAAGCACGTGTTCTCGCCATCTGCAAAAGAACAGAGTAGAAAGACAATCACTATTTGGGAAACAGAATCGCACGACAAGAAAGAACAAAAGTGAAATTTGAAATTGCCTAACTCCGTAGCCTCTCGGGGATAAATACATATGTCTTCGTACCGATCCCTCAGACTCTACTAAGTTTGTCTGTGAGTCGTGAGACCTATGTAACCTAGTGCTTTGATACCAACTTGTCACAACCCGGATTTCCCACCATCGAGAGTTGTGATGGCGCCTACTAATAGGACTTAGGCAAGCCAATTAATTTAATGCTTCTCTTAACAACATCAACAATATAAAGAAAAATGAGACAATTACTATAAAAATGGAAGTCTCAAAACATAAATAACTGAAACCAAGTGCGAAAGTTCAAATACATCTCTACCCAGATATGGTGTCACTAACTCACGAACTTCTACAGAATTCTAAATACAAAGTCTGAAAAAAATACAATACTGTCTGATCCGATACAATGGAAATCCAACGAAAAACAAAGATAAGAGAGACTCCGGGCCATACGGATGTCACCAAGGCTACCTCGGGAATCTCTGGACTAAAGTCAGCTCCTAATGCTCCTACTGTTGTCCAAAAGCTCCTGCTCCGGTACTATGATCTATGCAAAAAGATGCACAGAGTGTAGCATCAGCACAACCGACCCCATGTGCTGGTAAGTGCCTGGCCTAACCCCGGCGAACTAGTGACGAGGCTAGACAGGACTACCAATCAACCTGTATATATATATATATATATATATATACAAGTACTACAAAATAACAGCGGGAAGTAATAATTAAGACTGGGAGGGGAACATGATTTTGGGGCAAACAGATAAAATAGAATGGTAGGAATAAATAAGGAAAACTACAACTGATCCCTTCTAACACATAATACGTGGTCGGCGTGCCACACGATCCTATTTCATAATATATAATGGTTTTTCGGCAAGGGAACAAGTATCGATTCAACTAAAAAGGGCAAGGGAGAATACAAATAAACAGTTAATTCCCGGCAAGGGAGCAACAACAATAACTTACACATCCCGGCAAGGGAATAATTACATTTCCTTTTCTTTTTCCATTTCTTACTTCCTAATCATGTCATAATTCAAGCCAACGCTCCAAGGAATTTAAAATCATATTTCCCCTTCATACAGTTCGCATTATATAGAAACCATCAATTAAACAAGGAAGAATCACTACAGAATCCCAAATAAGCACAAATAAGGACTCACGGTCATGCTAGACACTGGTGTATAGATACTGGTCACCATGCCTACACACCGTACTCAACATTTAGCAATTAGCAAATAATACTCTAATCCTATTCCCTCAAGCCAAAGTTAGATCAAACACTTACCTCAAATGCTCCAAACTTATCTCAATCCTCTAGTATAGCTTTACCCCTCGAATTCGGCTCCAACTCAGTCAAATCTATGAAATAATGACTTTACAATATTAATAATAGCTAAACAAACTAAACCCAATGCCTAAATATGAATTTCTAAGCTTTCTTCCCAAAATTCCAAAAATCGACCCCGGGCCCGCTTGGTCAAAACACGAGGTTCGAACCAATTCCATGTTACCCATTCCCCCACGAGCCCGAATATATAATTCGTTTTCAAATTCGACCCCAAAACGAGGTCTAAATCAAAGAAAATCGAAAAGCGCTAACTCTACCCTTTTCCCCCAATTTCAACCCTAGATTACATGATTTAGGTTTAGAAACTCATTAATTAATGAAGGAAGATGAAGGAAATGAGTGGGAATTTACTTACCCAAGAAGCTTTGGTGAAGAAGTGCTCAAAAATTCGCTCGAGACCTGTGGAGAAAGAGAACTCGTGTGAAATATGGACTAAATCCCGTCACTGTTCTTTTTTTTTAAAACATAAAAATCACTAGGCGAAAATTGGTCTATGCGATCGCGGAGAAGGAAATGCGATCGCATAGAGGAAGGGAAAAATGGTCACTGCGATCGCAAGCTAGTCTATGCGATCGCATGGAGGTAAAATAGAGGGCTTCTCAAGCTAGCACTATGCGATCGCGGAAGGGCAATTACGACTGCATTGAACAAATTGGACCTCCTGAAAATTAACAATATGCGGTCGCGGATTGGGCTATGCGATCGCATAGCACAAAGATCTGGACAGCAGCAAATAGCAGATCTGCAACATTTTCTAAGGGTAAAACCATCCCGAAACACATCCGAATCACACCCGAGCCGTCGTGGCTCCTAACCAAACACACACTAACTCAAAAACATCCTACGAACTTAACCATGCGATTAAATCGCCAAAATAACATCATAAATGAGGAATCAAACCTCGAAATCATCACTTTTTCATCGAACTTCATAAACTTTCAAACTTAGAGTTTTAGGTTCGAAACACATCAAATGACGTCCGATTTCAACCAAATTTCACAAGAAATGCTTAAACCACATATAAGACCTGTACCGGGCGTCGGAACCAAAATACGGGACCGATACCAACGCTTTCTAATCCATTTTCATTTCAAATTTCCAAATAAATTTTAGAAAAACAATTTCTTTTAAAAATTTATTTCTCGAGCTCGGGACCTCGAATTTCGATTCTGGGCATACGCCCGAGTCTCATATTTTCCTACAGACCCTCCGGGACCTCCAATCACGGGTCCGAATCTGTTTACCCAAAATGTTGATCCAAGTCAACTTTAATCATTTTAAAGCCATATTTTGAAATTTTTCACAGAATTTAACATATAAACTTTCCGGATACGCGCCCGGACTACGCACGTAAATCGAGGCAAGTAAAAATAAAGTTTTCAAGGCCTCGAAAGTACGGAATGAAAGAGAAAATAGGTGATGACTCATTGGGTCGTCACAAGATAAAACTAAAAAAATCTAAACAATTGACATAATTCCGAGAAACAAATTTAAATTTTTTAAATATAATTTAAATTCTCATATAATTAATTTAAATTGAAATTTAAAGTTAAACTTCCATATAAATGAAATAATTACATACAATTTTATAGTAGACGGAATAATATAGAAAGAGGGGGATATAAAGATAGTGGGGGCAAATTGATAATTAAATTAAAAATAAATCTATATGTCTTTCTCAATTAGCATTCAGTTTTGAGAAATACTATGTGTGATGTATGTGGTTTGGGGTCGAATACTTTTAAAATGATTATAAAAAAAAGAGTGGTTGCATAAATGCAGTTCGATTCGATCAATTTTAAAGCAACTCCAGTAATGTTGGAAGGGTGTTGATCAGCAGTCCTATAGTGCACTACCAGCTCTTATCAGTACACCACCACTCCAGAGTTTTTGGGGTGTTCATTCAGGTCGTTAGGCTCAGCAGTCGCAACAGCCGAGGGCTTGTTATGCTTATGGCGATATGGGACATTTTGCTAGATTTTGCCCTCGAGCATCGAGCAGCTCTCAACATCAGGGCTCCCGTACCATGGTTCAGGAATCGAGTGTTCCACAACCCGCTCAGCCAGCTAGAGATGGAGGTAGAGGTGTTAGAGGTGGAGGTCAGGCCGCTAGAGGTGGAGGCCAGCTAGCAGCAGGCCATCCCAGAGATATAGTTTAGAGTGGTGGGACCCAACCCCAACGTTATGCCCTTCCAGCCAGGCCCGAGGTTGAGGCTTCCGATGCAGTTATCACAAGTACTATTCTGGTTTATAGTAGAGATGCTTCAGTTCTATTTCATCCAGGATCTATATACTCCTATGTGTCATCTTATTTTGCACCGCATCTGGTCATGCCTAATGATTCCTTGAGTGATCTTGTATATGTGTCTACCCCGGTAGGTAATTCTATTATGGTAGATCATGTCCATCGTTCATGTATAGTTGTGATTGGGGGTCTTGAGACTCGTGTAGATTTGTTGCTTTTGGATATGGTTGATTTTGATATCATATTGGGAATGGACTGGATATCACCTTACCACGCTATCTTGGACTTCCATGCCAAGACTGTGACCTTATCCTTGCCGGGGTTGCCTAGTTTAGTGTGGAAAGGGACTCCTGGTCATTCTACCCGTAGTGTTATCTCATATACGAAGGCTCGGCGTATGGTCGAGAAGGGGTGTTTGGCATATTTGTGATATGTTCGTGATTCTAGTGCTGAGGTTCCTTCTATAGATTTTGTACCTGTTCTTTGTGAGTTTCCTGATGTTTTTTCTTCAGACCTGTCGGGTATTCCACCCGATATGTTTATTGACTTCCACATTAATTTGGCTCTAGGCACTCATCCCATTTCTATTCTACCGTATCGTATGGTCCCGCCTGAGTTGAAAGAATTGAAAGCAGTTGCAAGTCTTGCTTGATAAGGGCTTTATTAGACCCAATGTCTTGCCTTGGGGTGCGCCAGTGTTTGTTAAGAATAAGGACGGATCGATGAGAATGTGTATAGATTACCGGCAGTTGAACAAGGTTACAATCAAGAATAAGTATCCATTGCTGAGGATTGATGATTTGTTCGTTCAGCTTCAGGGTGCCAATGTATTTTCGAAGATTGACTTAAGATCTAGCTACCATCAGTTGAGGATTAGGGCATCCGATGTCCCTAAGATAGCTTTCTGCACTCGATACGGCCACTATGAGTTCTTGGTTATATCATTTGGGCTGACAAATGCCCCAGCAGTTTTTATGGATTTGATGAACCGAGAGTTCAAGCCTTACTTGGATTCGTTTGTGATAGTCTTCATTGATAATATTTTGATTTATTCCCGCAGCCGTGAGGAGCATGAACAACATCTAAGAGTTGTTCTTCAGACTTTGAGAGACAGTCCGTTGTATGCCAGGTTTTCAAAATGTGAGTTTTGGCTGGGATTAGTAGCTTTCTTGGGTCATATTCTTTCAGCAGAGGGTATTCAGGTAGATACAAAGAAGATAGAGGCAGTCAAGGACTGGCCTAGACCCGCATAAGCTACATATATCTGAAGTTTCTTGGCACCGGTTTGTGGAGGGGTTCTCATATATTATGGCCCCGATGAGCAGGTTGACCCAGAAGGGTGCCTAATTAAGGTGGTCAGATCATTGTAAGGCGAGCTTTCAGAAGCTCAAGACAGCTTTGACTACGGCACCAGTATTGGTTTTGCCTGCAGGTTCAAGGCTTTATTCAGTTTATTGTGACACATCTCGTATTTGAGTTGGTGCGGTGTTGATGCATGATGTTAATGTCATTGCTTATGCTTCGCAAAAATTGAAGATTCATGAGAAGAATTATCCAGTTCATGATTTGGAGTTAGCAACCATTGTTCACGCACTGAAGATTTGGAGGTACTACTTATATGGCGTGTCATGTGAGGTGTTCACGGATCACAAGAGTCTGCCGTATTTGTTCAAGAAGAAGGAACTAAATTTGAGGTAGAGAAGGTGGTTGGAGCTATTGAAAGACTATGATATCACCATCTTATATCATCCGAGAAGGCCAATGTAGTGGCCAGTGCTTTGAGTAGGAAGTCAGCCAGTAGGGGAAGTCTTGCATATATTCCGATCGGTGAGAGGTCGCTTGTTTTGGATGTTCAGGCATTGTCCAATCAGTTTGTGAGGTTGGATGTCTCTGATCCCAGCCGCGTGTTTGCTTGCACAGTCGCTCGTTCTTCATTATTGGAGCGTATTCGAGATCGACAATATGATGATCCCTATTTGTGTGTCCTAAAGGACACGTTGCAACACAGTGATGCCAAGCATGTTACAGTTGGGGATAATGGAGTTTTGAGGAAGTAGGGTTGTATTTGTGTGGCTAATATGGATGGACTTCGAGAGTTAATTCGAGAAGAGGCCTGTAGTTCCCAGTATTCTATTCATCTGGGCGCCATCAAGATGTATCAGGATTTGTGGAAACATTATTGGTGGAGGAGGATAAAGAAGGATATTGTTACGTATATGGCTTGGTATTTGAATAGTCGGCAGGTAAAGTACGAGCATTAGAGACTTGGTGGTTTGTTTTATAGGATAGAGCTTCCCGAGTGCAAGTGGGAGCGTGTCACTATGGACTTTGTTGTTGGACTCCTATGGACTCAGAGGAAGTTCGATTCAGTGTGGGTTATTATTGATAGGCTGACCAAGTCAACACATTTCATTCTTGTGGCAATCTCCTATTCTTCTAAGAGGTTACCTGAGATCTATATTCGGGAGACCATTTTTCTTCGTGGTGTGCCTGTGTCTATCATTTCTGATTGAGGTTCGCAGTTTACCTCGCATTTCTGGAGGGCAGTTCAGTGTGAGTTGGGCACATGGGTCGAGTTGAGCAGAGCATTTTATCCTCAGACGGACGGGCAGTCCGAGCATACTATTCAAATTTTGGAGGATATGCTCTGAGCTCATTTACTTTAAAGGCTCGTGGGATCAGTTTTTGCCTTTACCGGAGTTTGCCTACAACAACAGTTACCAGTCGAGCATCCAAATGGCTTCTTATGAGGCTTTCTATGGTAGGCGATATCGGTCACCGATTGGGTGGTTTGAGCCGGGAGAGACTCGGTTATTGGGTACGGATCTAGTACAGGATGCCTTGTACAAGGTCAGGATCATTCAGGATAGGCTTCGTACAGATCAGTCCAGGCAAAAGAGTTATCCCAATCGTAAGGTTAATGATGTGGCATTCATGGTCGGCGAGCGAGTGTTGCTTTGGGTGTCGCCTATGAAGGGCGTGATGAGATTTGGAAAGAAGGGCAAGCTTAGCCCTAGGTTCATTGGCCCGTTTGAGATTCTTGATCGGGTGGGAGAGGTGGATTAAAGACTTGCATTGCCGCTGAGTTTATCAGCAGTGCATCCAGTGTTTTATGTGTCCATGCTTTGGAAGTATCACGACGATCCATCCCATGTGTTAGAGTTCAGCAATGTCTAGTTGAACAATGACTTATCCTATGAGAAGGAGCCGGTAGCTATTCTAGATCGGCAGGTTCGTTAGTTGAGATTGAAAAGTTTCCCTTTTGTTCGTATTTAGTGGAGAGGTCAGCCTGTTGAGGCATTGGCTTAGGAGTCCAAATCCGATATGCGAAGCCGTTATTCCCATCTTTTCTCCGACTTAGTTACTTCCTCCTTATGTCCGTTCAAGAATGAACTGTTGTTTTAGAGGTGGAGAATGTGATGACCCAAAAGGTCATCACTTATTTTTGAAATAAATTCTATGTTCTACGGTCTTAAAAACCTCCTTTTTCTCCTACCTCGATTTTCATGTGCAGTCCGGGCATATATTCGAAAAGCCATTATGTGAAAATCTGTGAAAAATGATGAATTTTGCTTTTAAAATGAATTTAGGTTGACTTCTGTCAACATTTTGGGTAAACGGACCCAGAACCATGATTTGACACCAGACCCGTAATTTGACGATCCCGGAGGGTCCGAAGGAAATATGGGACTTGGGCATATGCCCGAAATCGATTTTCGAGGTCCCAAGCCCGAGAAATGAATTTTTGAAGAAAATTGCTTAACTAAAATTTTAGAGTTTTTTGAAAATTTAAAGGTAATTGAATTTGATAGTATCGGGCCTGTATTTTAGTACTGGAGCCCGGTACAGGTCTTATATGTAATTTAAATTAAGCCTGTAAAATTTGGTACGAAACGGACTAGAAATGACATGAATCGGACATTCGGTTGTTAAAATTTGAACTTAAGAGTTTAGGAGATTTTTCTTTGATTTTGATGCTAAATTCATAGTTATTGATGTTATTTTGATGATTTGATCGCACAATCAAGTTCATATGATGTTTTTGGACTTGCGTGCATGTTTGGTTTGGATCCCCGAGGGCTCGGGTAAGTTTTGGGTAGGCCACGGAGTGAAATTTGAACTTAGAAAATTGCTGGTGTGTTGCAGGTCTGCAGGCTTCGCAATTGCGAAGCCTGGCTCGCAAATATGAAGCTTTATCGCAAATCGAAGATAGCCTGGGCTACCTTGGTCACAAAGGCAATGTATTTATCGCAAATGTGAAACTCCCTCGCAAATGCGAAGAGGATCGAATTCCTTCAGTGTCGCAAATGCGACGAAATCTTAGCATTTGCGAAGTCAACAGGTTCTGAAGGGTTCGCAATTGCGAACCCTGGTCACAATTGCGAACCCTGGTCACGATTGCGACATCAGAGACCAATTAATTGAGACTTAGATGCATTTTCAGCCATTTTCAAACCTTCTCAAAACCTAAACACCTTTGGGAGATTTTTCAAAGACAACTACTCTTCCAAATCATTTGTAAGTCATTTCTAACTCCTTTCTTTCAATCTAATCCATCTTTTTGCATGATTTCAACTCAAAATCAAGGGTTTTCATGGGGGAAATGGGTGTTTTGGGTAGAACTTAGAATTCTTGAATTTTGGGGATTTGGACCTCGATTTGAGCTTCGATTTCGAAATAAATTATATATTTGAGTTCGTGGGTGAATGGGTAGTCGGGTTTTGGTTCGAACCTTGGGTTTTGACCATGTGGGCCCGGGATCAATTTTTAACTTTTTGGGATAAACTTTATAAAATCTACTTTCATGTATTAGAATTGATTATTTAGCACTTAAAAATATAGTTAAGTAACTTGTAGCTAGATACAAGCGAATTGATGGTAGAATCAAGAGGTAAAACGATAGTTAGGCTTGAATTGTGTTCATGGCATTGAGGTAAGTGTTTTTTCTAACCTTAACTTGAGGTATTAGGAGTTGTATCCTATTTGCTATGTGTTAGTTGTTGAGTACGACGTATAGGCATGGTGACGAGTATCTCTACGTTGGTGTCAAGCATGACCGTGAGTCTTATACTATGTTAATGTGACTTCCTTTTGTATTGTTCATGCCTTATGTGATGATTTCTATTGTTGAACAAGGCTTGTGGAAGTAATATTGGTATTCGAACATTGAAGAGCGTTGGCTCAAGTTGTAAAATAATTTGTGGGAGTAGTATTGGCAATTGAACTTCATAGAGCATTGGCTCAAGTTGTGAATTGAGTTATGAAGTAAATGTGAAAAAGAGAAGAGAATTATGATATTGTCTCCCTTTTCGGGATGTTGTTATTTTAATGTTATCTCCCTTATCGGGATGTTATTGCTTTTGATATTATTTTCCTTGCTGGGATATTATTGTTGTACTATTATTCCCTTGCCGGGATTTTATTGTTATTTTATTGATTCTCTTGCCCTTATTGCTTTGTGATTGTTGTTTGGGTAAGGAAGAGTGTTAAAACACGAAGGGTGATGCCGTGCAAGATATTTGTGAGAGAGTGTTAAAGCACGAAGGGTGATGCCGTGCATGATATTTGTGAGAGAGTGTTAATGCACGAAGGGTGATGTCATGCCGCATGATGTACAATTTCGTGCCTTTATATGTGTGATAATGCACGAAGGATCATTCCGTGCCATGATTATGTGAGGTAAAAGCACGAAGGGTGATGCCGTACCAATTATATTAATTTTTATGGTGAGAACGAGAGTAAAAGTACGATGGGTAATGCCGTGCACTTATCTTTGGTTTCCTAATTTCTACTGATAATTGAGTTATGGTGTTCTCTGCATTTAACTATTTGGTTTCTGTTGCTACTTGTTGTTCCCCGCAGCATGATTCTCCCTTCCTACCTTTAATGGTAACGTTTTGCCTCTATTTTCCACTGTATATAATTTAACTGCACAGGTTTAGTTGGTAGTCTGGTCTTAGCCTCGTTACTACTTCACCGAGGTTAGGCTAGGTACTTACCAGCACATGGGGTCGGTTGTGCTCATACTATACTCTGCACTCTTTTATGCAGATCCTGGTACTGAAGCATATGGACCTTAGCTTTGGGTTGCTGCCTTCAGTCCATTCGGATACCCGAGGTTGTCCTGCAGGCGTCCGCAGGCTTTGGCATCTCCTTCTACCCTTTCAATCTGTTTCTTTATTTATGTATTCCAGAGATAGCGTTGTATTTATCTTTCAGAACCTTATTTGTAGTATTCCTAGACAGTCTGTGCAATTGTGACACCAGTTCTGGGTAGTCTATATTTAAGGAATTATTTTGGTAATCTTTAAATGGTTATATTTTGTTCTTCCGCTTATTAAATTCTGCTATTTATAAAATGTTGGTTCTTAATTGTTAAAGGACTAAAATGGGTAAAAGGTAAATAATATAAATGGTTGACTTGCCTACCTTTCACTAGTAGGCGCCATCACGACTCCCGAGGGTGGCAAATTCAGATCGTGACAGTAGCACTACATTCAACTAAATAAAACAAATACAATAAATAAATGATACTCATAAATATTATTGGTAAATTGAAATATTAATTTGAGAAGTAAAATAAAAAAAATAGTGAATATAATTGTCACGACCCGAATTTTTCACCCTCGGGAGTCGTGATGGCGCCTACCAATAGGAGCTAGGCAAGCCAAGCTAATTTACTTCTTTTAGCAATTATCGATCATTCAATAATAACAATACATAATATGATAAAGCGGAAGTCTCAATATATAGTTAACTGGAAGAAATGCGGAAGTTTAACAAAATCCTCTACTCAAGAACTGGAGTCACAAACTCATGAACGTCTAGAAAATGATAAATACAATGTCTGAATAAAAACATAATTCTGTTTGTTCCGGTACAAAGAATAACAAACTAAAGTAAAGATAGAAGAGACTCCGGGCCATGCGGACGCCAGCTAGGCTACCTCGGGATCTCTGGACTGAAGTCAGCTCCCAAAACTCCTACTGCTGTCCAAAAGCTGCTCCGGCTCTGTGATCTGTGCAAAACGATGCACAGAGTGTAGCATCAGCACAACCAACCCCATGTACTGATAAGTGCCTTGCCTAACCCCGGTGAAGTAGTGACGAGGCTAGACAGGACTACCAAAACCAACCTGTGCAGTTCAATATATATATATATATATATATATATA
>MU736312.1:37696-49324 GCA_026770625.1 Nicotiana glauca
ATATGCAATAGAAGAGAATACAGAAATTTAACAAGTTAAGAGGGAGGGGAGCATGCTACAGGTGATGCAACAATCCGGATAACAAAAAAACCAACAAATAAAAGGTGAAAATGTACAACTGCAATATCAACGAGAGTAAAAATTCAACAATTTGCACGGCACCATCCTTCGTGCTTTTACCCTCGTTCTCACCAAAATAATCAAATCAGGACACAGAATGTTCCTTCGTGCATTAATAATCAAAATATGACGCGGAATGTTCCTTCGTGCATTAATAATCAAAATATGGCACGGAATGTTCCTTCGTGCATTAATAATCAAAATATGGCACGGAATGTTCCTTCGTGCATTAATAATCAAAACATGGCACGGAATGTTCCTTCGTGCATTAACATAGCCTCAACAAAAATTGTGCACGGCATCAACCTTCATGCTTTATTACTGTTCCTCACCCAAGCAACAATCACAACCAATGGGGCGAGGGGATAGACAAACAGTAATAGAAGTCCCGGCAAGGAAAACACAAGTATACAGTTAAATCCCGGCAAGAGAACAATAATATACTAATACAGCCCGGCAAGGGAATAATCACATTTCTTTCTCTTTCTTCATTTCTTACTCAATAATTTCTTTATCATTCGAGCCAACGCTCCAAAAGGTTCACAAATTATAATTCTTTCTCATACTCTTCACATTATATAAAAATCAGCAATTACACAAGGAAGAGTCACAACAAAATTAGTATAAGCACAAATAAGGACTCACGGTCATGCTAGACACCAGTGTATAGATATTCGTCACCATGCCTATACACCGTACTCGACAATTAGCAACTAGCAAACAATACTCTAATCCTATTCCCTCAAGCCAAAGTTAGATCAAACACTTACCTCAACTCCCACGGTTAAATCAATCCACAACGTCCGCTTTCCCTCTCGAATTCAGCTCCAACTCAATCAAATCTATGGAATAACGACTTTATAATATAAATAATAGCTAAAAAAATCAAACTCGATGCCTAAATATAGATTCCCAACCTTTCTTCCAAAAATTTCAAAAATTGCCCCAGGCCTACTTGGTCGAAACACGAGGTTCAGACCAAATTCATATCACCCATTCCCCCACGAGCCCGGATATACAATTTATTTTTAAATTCAACCCCAAAACGAGGTCTAAATCAAAAAAATTTGAAAAGCCCTAACTCTATCCATTTCCCCAAATTTCAACCCTAGATTACGTGATTTAGGCTTAGAAACTCACTAATTAATGAGAGAAAATGAAGGAAATAGGTGGAAAATTACTAACCCAAATGGTCTTGAAGAATGGGGGCTTCAATGGACTCCTAGATCTTGGGGAAGAAGAGAGTTCGTGAGAAATTTGAATGAAACCCGTATGTTTTGATTCTGGAAACTTAAAAATATAACTGGGCATTTTTGTTCTATGCGTTCGCGATAGGAGTGTCGCGTTCGCGATGGGCAACTGGGCGGTGCATCGCATTCGCAATGGGGATGATGCGAACGCGAAGAAGGAAGCTAGGGGGGGGGGTCCAGAATTTGTTATACGCGAACACGTGAAGGACACGCGAACGCGATAAGGAAGACTATAAAGGTACGGGTTCGTGAGTTGTCGAGTGCGAACGCGAAGAGGAAATTTCTGGGATCCAGAACTTGGCTTACGCGATCACGATGTATGGGACAGCGAACGCGAAGAAGAGGAGATTCAAGGCTATGCGACCGCGAGAGGACATTGCGAATGCGAAGAAGGAATCTCCTGTGTAAAAATTGCAGAAAATCTGATATCTTCCTAAGTCCAAAACCACCCCGAACACCTCTAGAAACACTCCCAAGCCCTCGGGGCTCCTAACCAAACACACACACTAACTCAACAACATCCTACGAACTTAACCATGCGATCAAATTGCCAAAATAACATCATAAACGAGGAATCAAATCTCAAAATCATCACTTTTCCATCAAACTTTATAAACTTTCATTTTTAGATATTTAGGTCCGAAACACGTCAAATGACGTCCGATTTCAATCAAATTTCACAGGAAACGCTTAAGCCACATATAAGACCTGTATCGGGCGCCGGAACCAAACATACAGGCCTGATACCAACACTTTCTAATCCATTTTCATTTCAAATTTCCATATAAATTTCAGAAAAATAATTTCTTTTAAAAATTCATTTCTCGGGCTCAGGACCTCGGATTTTGATTCCGAGCATACGCCCGAGTCTCATATTTTTCTACGGACCCTCCGGGACCGTCCAAGCACGGGTTCGGGTCCGGGTCCGTTTACCTAAAATATTGACCAAAGTCAACTTTAATCATATTAATATCAAAATTCATCATTTTTCACACAGAGTTCATCTTTAAGCTTTCCAGCTACGTGTTCGGACTGTGTATACAAATTGAGGTGACTAAAAAATGAGATTTTCAACACCTCAGAAACGCAGAAAAGAGAAAAAATAGGTGATGACCCTTTGGGTTGTCACAATAATTTTTATTACAAGAAAAAGAAAAACTAAATTTATCTCTTAATGGGATATGTGGACAATAATATGAACAGCTCTAAGTTATGGTTAATGCAATAACATGAAAAAGGAACCAAAAAAAGAATAAAAAATATGTAATTAAATAATTTCAGTAGTAGATGTATACATAATGATAAGACTTATTTGATCATTGAGAAGAGAAAGATTTTTAAATAATAATAAGCTAAGTCATACTATACAAATAAGATACACTTATTTCAAGCCATTATAATAGATAAAACTAAGAAATATAAACAATTGACATGATTCCGAGAAACAAATAAAAAAAATTTAAATATAATTTAAATTCTTATATAGTTAATTTATATGAAAATTTAAAGTCAAACTTCCATATAAATAAAATAAATATATAAAATTTTACAGTAGTGGGAATAATATAGAAAGTACGGGGGAGGGGGTAAATATAGTGTGGGTAAATTGATACTTTTATTTAATTTTAAAATAAATCTATATCTCTTTCTCAATTAACATTTCAATTTTGAGAATCAAGGTGTGTGATGTATGTGATTTGGAGTTGAACACTTTTAAAATGATTATTAAAAAGAGATCGGTCACATAAATGCAGTTCGAGGCGACCAATTTTAAAGCAACTCCAATAATATTGGAAGGGAGTTAATAAATCATAAAGGTTTTGATCAAAAAAAAAAAAAAAAAAATTGAACTAAAAGATAAAAACAACACCCCTATATTAACTCATTGCAAAGATAAATATAGAAGTATTATCAATACATACTACGAGTATGTAGTACTCCATACAACTAAAATATAAAATAAAGATAATAAATAATTGATACTTAAAAATATTATTGATAAATTTAAATATTAATTTGAGCAGTAGAATAAAAAATAGTGAATATAATTTTTATTACAAGAAAAGAAAACTAAATTCATCTATTAATGGGAGTTGTGGACAATAATATGAATAACTCTAAGTTATGGGTAATGCAATAACATGAACAAGGAATCAAAAAAAGAAGTAATTAAATTATTTCAGTAGTAGATGTATACATAATAATAAAACTTATTTGATCTTTGAGAAGAGAAATTTTTTAAAATAATAATGAACTAAGTCATACTATATAAATAAAATACATGTATATAAAATCCATACAATAGATAAAACTAAAAAGATATAAAAAATTGACATAATTCCGAGAAACAAATTTAAATTTTTTAAATATAATTTCAATTCTCATATAATTAATTTAAATTGAAATTTAAAGTTAAACTTCCATATAAATGAAATAATTACATACAATTTTATAGTAGACGGAATAATATAGAAAGACGGGGATATAAAGATTGTGGGGGTAAATTGATACTTTTAATTAAATTAAAAATAAATCTATATGTCTTGCTCAATTAGCATTCAGTTTTGAGAACCGCTGTGTGATGTATGTGGTTTGGGGTCGAATACTTTTAAAATAATTATCAAAAGAAGAGTGGTTGCATAAATGCAGTTCGATTCGATCAATTTTAAAGCAACTTCAGTAATGTTGGAAGGGAGTTAATCAATCATAAAATTACAAAAGAATAAAGAAACTGATGACATACTTTTTTATGGGAATAATGTTTTAAACTATGAATCGACTTAGACATCGGCTCAACAAATATCAATTATGTTGCCTTACGGTAAAATTAATTATCTAATATTTTATAATTTATTTTATATCTCAATTGTTTGAAAGCAATACATTTATTTATTTATTTATTTATTTTTCTATTAGTGCTAGCAGTTGCGATGCTCTATATATATATATATATATGTGTGTGTGTGTGTGTGTGTGTGTGTAGATTTGGATAGAGTAAACACATAGAGGAATACAATTACACTATTTGGGATTGCTATTTACACAAAATAAAGTGAATTACAAAAATCATAAGGTAAGATTCATTTTATTAAGAATTACATATAAGAACTCATCTTCTTTTAGTACATGTGCATGGTTCTAAAAGTTTTGTGGGGCATAATATTTGTATGAGTGTAAGAACTTCTCATTATAGCTAAAATGGGCAAAATAAAAATATAAAGTTAATTTTTTCCAAATACAGAGATGTGTTATTCTATTGGAACAGACTAATAAGAAAAATATTTTATGTAAATTCAATGAGAAGAAGTATTTATTTTTGAATCATATTATCTTTTTATTTATTTGTATCACAACCTATATATGGAGTTATAATATTTAAGTTTATGTCAAGAGTTATTCATATAATTTGTTCTTTTTAATTTATAGAATTTAGCAGAATCATAATATTATGCGCACATCGTGCGGGTACTAATACTAGTTTATCTATAACAATCAATAGGATTTTTATTAAAAGTTAAATATTGTTATAGGTACAACCAATTGCTATAAAAGGAAACAAAAGATAAATAAGGTTGTTATTAAAAAAAACTTTAAATTGTACATCCATCTTTACTTTTTAAGAAATAAAAAATTTAAAAGGTTTGAAGTTTTTTCAACTGGAAGAGTTTTCCGAAGAAATGTCTGGAGACAATAGGGGTCGTTTTGGTTTAGAGTTGAGGAAATTTAATCTCCATCTAAAATCCAGCAATAATTTCAATAATTTGGTTATTACTTTGTTTGACTCATAAATACTGTGTGCAACTATGCATAAGTTATGCGAGAATTATCATATTATCTTATGCAAAATAAAATATGAAATAAGAATTCAAATATTAGTTGCATTAAAAATACTACTAAAATGACAAAATTAACCTTCATAGTATTAAGAAACTTTTATTTTGTTTTAACCTTAAGAATAAAGTTATAATTTTACATTGTACTGATTTTTAATAATCAAGTTAAACATTCTATAAGAAATGAAAAAATGGATCAAAGAGATGCTTTGTATTGGGATAATACATTATAGTCACTCACCATTTCCTCTCTCAGCATTTTATTCATAAAAAAAGATGGCTTATGAAAGTTTTCTGTTCACAATAGAATGTTAAATAAGGTTATAGTGAAAGATAAGAATTCTATGCCCATATTAAATGATTTTTTGGATGATCACGCCAACTATGTCTTATAAAAAAGATTAAGCGCTCGTTGCAAATATAATTTAGTTTACAAATTTGGAGTCGAATCTCACATAGAACTAAGGCTTAGCTACAATTGTTGACTATCAATAAGAAGATAAGCCCGAACAATTCCTAAGTTATAAATATTAAGATTCTTATATCTAATTAACTAAATAATTAAAGTAGTAGATTAACAACTAAAGATACTACAAGTTGGAGAAAAGATTAAGGAGGTCTAGAGTTATGATTTCCCTAATTGTTGTGATCCTTCCTGCTACGTCTTCTATAATGTCGCCTAAGTATTCTCTACCAATCATAAGCGCTCTGAGTGTCATAATTCTCTCCCGAGTAACTACCACAATTTACTAGACATATTCTCCCGAATTACGTTAGCTGGCATTAAGTACCGCTCACTTGGATCGCACCAAGGTTCCGTTATCCCTAATCCCACTTTTAAACCCTTTGTATTGATCCCTCATATACGTTAGGAGCGATGTTGTTCAACAACTACCTAAATATGCACTCTCACCCAAGTAATACATACTAAATAGGCACAGTCGTTTGAGAGCTCTTCAACCAACCACAATAAACACGTAGTTGAACAAGTAGATAAATCCAACAACTCAATTATATAAAAACATAACAAGAATTTATCCTACAAAAGGTTCTACCAAAACCCTAGATAATAAATTAGCTATTTATAATAGTATGCAAAACTACAATACTAGAATTCATAACCAATAATAGAAATAGAGGAAGAAAGAGAAAAAAAACGTGGAGTTGAATCCTTTTCCTCCTTGCTCCTAGTATGTTCTTGCCTCCCTAAAGTCTTATCCATTCAACGTGGTGTTTTAAGATGTATTTATATGACCTAGGGTTGATGAGGGGCGGAAGTTTTCTGATGGGTTTTTAATGTCTTTGCCTTTTATTTTGATGATCTAACAAACTTACTGTCAAGGACCAGATAAGGAACCTGGCACACTTGGACTACATTGCAAGTTAATAGATTCCAGCTAAATGTGAACTGCTATAGCTTCAGGAGATAGAGAACCAAACAAACCCTTGTGGTTCCCTCATAGCGGTACGAAGTCAATTGGACATAACTGGAAGTGACGTGACTGCCTACATTATTTCCTGTGACCACTTATCCTTTGACTAACTAAAGTGCTTACATCATTCAAGTGATGTCATCAAGGTGTATCAACAAGGAGTTTATATCAAAACATAACTTGAACACTTGAAAATTCATTCAAGCCTTCTACAAAATAGTGAACTTCATTCCCAATAGCTTGTAGAACAAAGTTAAATGCTACTACGGACTATTTTCTAAATCTAGTATTTTGTTGTCCTTAGTTGAGTTGTAACTTTGTGATTGTTCTTATTGTAATTCTTAAATTGCTTAGCTAGAAACGTTGATTAGGAGCTCTCTTGTAAAAACCATAAACTCTCTGAGTTTGTGTTGTGACCAGAGTTAGTCATAAGTTGAAGCCTTTGTAGCTAGAGAGTTACAAAGTGACTTGTGGCGTATCACAAGTTAGTTGAGTTGAAGTTTTTGTAATGTAGTCATTACAAAGTGGCTTGTAATAGGTGTTTACAAGTTATTGAAGTTGAAAGCCTACAAATGTAGGTCATGGTTTTTGTCCCCTTGAGTTGGGATTTTTCCTCGAAAAAATCCCGTGTCTTATTTACTTTCTATTTTATTAGCATTATTAATTAAATCACATAGAGGATCAGGTCTTTTATAATTTCGTGGACTCATATAAACTAACAATTGGTATCAGAGCAGGTTCCTCCTATCAGGCTAACACCTAGGAAGGATCCATATGGTTGCTCCACCAAATTTTGAAGAAGGTCAATATGATGACCCAAAAAGTCATCACTTGTTTTAGAAATAAATTCTATGTTCCAAGGCCTTAAAAACCTCTTTCTGTCCCACCTCGATTTGCGTGCACAGTCAGGGCGCATAGCCAGAAAATCATTATGTGAAAATTTGTGAAAAATTATGAATTTTGACGGTCTCAGAGGATCCGTAGGAAAATATGGGACTTGGGCGTATGCTAGGAATCGAATTCTGAGGTCCCAAGCCCGAGAAATAAATTTCTGAAAGAAATTATTTTGCTGAATTAATTATGAAGTAAAGAAGAGAATTTATGTTTGAAAGCATTAGTATCGGGCCCGTATTTTGGTTTCGAAACTCAGTACATGTCTTATATATGATTTTGAGTCGAACATGTGAATTTGGTAAGAAACGGACTTGAAATAACATGAATCGGACCTTATTTGAGAAAATTAGAAAATTTGATGTTTTTAAGTGATTTCATGATTTTGAAGCTAAATTCATAGTTGTTGATGTTATTTTGCTAATTTGAATGCACGAGCAAGTCCGTATGATATTTTTAGGTTGGTGTGCATGTTTGGTTCGGAGCCCTGAGGGCTCGGGTGAGTTTTGGATAGACTACGAAGTGTAATTTTAACTTAGGAATTTGCTGGTATGTTGCAGGTCTACAGGCTTCACATTTGCGAAGCCTGGCTCGTAAATGCAAGAAATTTGTCGCAAAATACGAAAGGGCCTGATCTGCCTTGGGGTCGCTAATGCGACATAGTGATCGCAAAAGCGATCTCGCAAGTGCGAAAGGCCCATCACATTTGTGAAGTGGCCTGGAATCCCCCTTGGTCGCAAATACGAGATTTCAGTTGCAATTGCGTTAATTGGTTGCAAATGCGACAACATCAGATTCTAAGGGGTTTGCAATTATGAATCCTGGTCGCAATTGCGACATCAGAGACCTGTAAATTCACACTTAGACGCATTTTCAACCATTTTTCATATCTATTAAAAACCAAAACATTCTAGGGAGATTTTTCAAAGGCAATTTCTTCTCCCAATCGATTGTATGTTATTTCTAACTTATTTTCTTCAATCTTTAACATCTTTTCACATGATTTCAACTCAAAATCAGAGGTTTTCATGGGGAAAATTGGGTGTTTTGGGTAGAACCTAGGTTTTTCAAATTTTGGGGATTTGGACCTCGATTTGAGGTTTGATTTCAAAATAAATTATATATTTGAGTTCGTGAGTGAATGGGTAGTCGGATTTTGGTTCGAACCTCGGGTTTTGATCATGTGGGCCTGGGATCGATTTTTGACCTTTTGGGAAAAACTTTAGAAAACTTATTTCCATGCATTAGAATTGATTCATTTAGCATCTATTGATATAATTAAGTAACTTGTATCTAGATACGAGCGAATTGGTGGTGGAATCAAGAGGTAAAGCGATAGTTGAGGCTTGAACTGTGTTCGAGACATCGAGGTAAGTGTTTGGTCTAACCTTAGCTTGAGGGATTAGGAGTTGTGTCTTAATTGCCATGTGTTATTTGTTGAGTTCGACGTATAAGAATGGTGACGTGTATCTATATGTTGGTATAAAGCATACCTGTGAGTCTTATGTTTTGACTAATATGCCCCCGTTTGTATTATTCATGTTGTTGTTTTGATACTGTTCCGTTGTCGAGATGTTGTTGTTTTGATACTGTTCCGTTGTCGAGATGTTGTTGTTTTGATACTGTTCCTTGCCGGGATTCTTCTTATGATTCATTTATTCCTTGACCTTATTGTTTGTGTTTGTTATTTGGTGAGGAAGACTGTAAAGCACGAAGGGTGATGCAGTGCATTGTTTTAGTGAGAGAGTGTTAAAGCAGGAAGGGTGATGCCGTGTATTATTTTGTGAGGAAGAGTGTAAAGCATGAAGGGTGATATCGTGCCGCACGATGTACCATTCCGTGCCGATTATATTGATTCCATGGTGAGGATGAGAGTAAAAGCACAAAAGGTGATACCGTGCAGTGTATATCGATTTTATGGAGAGGATGTGAGTAAAAGCATGAAGGGTGATGCCATGCACTTGTTTGATTTTTGATTCATGTTGATAATTGAATTTTGGTGTTCCAGATATTTAACTGTTGTCCTCCTGTTTCCATTTGATATTTCCCCACAGCATTTTTCTTTCTCCCATCCTTTTGACTGTATATCTTTATTGTTATTTTTCCGTTGTACATTATTTATCTGCACATGTTTATTTGGTAGTCTGGTCCTAGCCTCGTCACTACTTCACCTTGGTTAGGCTAGGCACTTACTAGCACGTAGGGTCGGTTGTGCTGATACTACACTCTGCACTCTATTGTGCAGATCCCAGTGCTGTAGATTTCAGACCGTAGTGAGATTTGTGCTTCTTGTTCATCAGGCGACCGGAGGTAGTCCTGTAGGCTTCCGCAGGCCTTGGCGTCCCCCTTTATCTATTTTCCTGTTTCTTTTATGTAATCCTAGAGACAGTATTTTGTTATTTCTTTCTGACCTTTATTTGTAGTACTCATAGACAGTCTTTGAAGTTGTGACACCAAATCTTGGGTAGTTTTGTTATGGAATGGCATTAGCAGTATCAGTAAACTTGGAATTTAATTCTTCCTCTTATTAAATTTTTTGACTATAAACTGTTGGCTTTTACTTGTTAATGAATTTAAAAATGGAAATAAGGCAAATAACTCAGTTGATTGGCTTGCCTAGCTTTCACTAGTAGGCGCCATCACGACTCCCGAGGATGCAAAATTCAGGTCGTGACAAGTTGATATAAGAGCTCTAGGTTACATAGGTGTCACAATTCACAGACAATCTTAGTAGAGTATGAGGGATCGGTATGGAGACGTCTGTATTTATCCCCTAGAGGCTACAAAGTTAGGAAAAGCTTGACATATATTCTTTCCTACTGTGCGGTTTGGTTTCTCAATGCTAATTGAATTTCTACTATATTCTTTTGCAGATGCCGAGAACATGCGCTTCCTCATCCGCTGATTAGCAGCCCGAGCCCCCGGCAACAGCTCCTACGAGGGGCAGAGGGAAAGGGAGAGGTCGAGGCTGTGCTAGAGTACGAGGTTAGGGGCAGAGCTCAGCCCGGAGCAGCGACACCAGTGGCGGACCTCAGGTTGAGTTTGACGAGGAGGTTCTGGCCCAGACAGCTCCGGTGGGCCCAAATCAAGTCCTAGAGGGGTTTATTGTACTTCAAAATGCTCTAGTCCACCTAGTGGGCATCATGGAGAGTGTCACCTAGGCAGACTTGCTTCTTGTAGCACCAGCCGTCTCTCAGGCTGGAGAAGGGGCCCAGACTACTGCTACTCGCACTCTGGAGCAGGTGACTCCCTAGTTTTAGACTTCAGCAACTCAGCTAGTTGGAGCAGTTTAGCCGGGTGTGGTAGCCCAGACCGATAACAGAGCAGCTATGACTGCCGATGCCCTGTGGAGATTGGATAGGTTTACCAAGCTCTTCACTGCCACTTTCAGCGGTGCATCTTTTAAGGATCCCTAAGATTATCTAGATAGCTGTCACGAGGTTTTCAGGAACATAGGGATTGTAGAGACCAATGGGGTCGACTTTGCTACTTTTCGCTTATCTAGATCCACCAAGACTTGGTGGAGAGATTACTGTTTGGCTAGACCAGCCGGATCACCAGCTTTGACTTGGGAGCATTTTACTCAGCTGTTCTTGGAGAAGTTTTTCCCGTTACTCAGAGAGAGATCTATCAGAGTAAGGGTGGCAAATGGGCGGGTTGGACTGAATTTGGACGGGTCTAGATGGGTTAATTCAATAAATGGGTCATTGCCCAACCCAGCCCAAAGTGTACTTGGGTTAAGATGGGCTGGGTTAAGATGGGCTAAATAGTGGGTCATAACCCAACCCGCCCAACTTGACCCATGTTTTAGAACCATGCCATCTTGCATAAAAAAACTTTTACCTTAAAATATGTAAGTTGAAAAATATTTTACGGGTGGGTATGAGAATTGGGGTGGATGGGTAGGGCAGAAAAACACATAAAACAGAAAATTGAAATTATATGAAAAAGTTTTTAAAAAAACATTTGAGGGGGTTTGCGGGAGTGGAGGGGTTTAAGGGTTAGGGGGTAGGTAGGGGGTGGTGCAGAAAAACAAAAAAAAATAAAAAATAGAAAATACAAAAAAAAGTAAATTTTTTTGGGAGTTTGTTGGGGGGGGGG